>MCFK01004272.1:0-15711 GCA_003610855.1 Erysiphe neolycopersici | reverse complement strand
AGGCTGTACCTCTGTACATAGATTATTGTTAAACAGATTATATTGATTGTTTTTGATGAGAATTGATTGTCCTCCAAAATTCTATCTCCAGTCTATCTATATATATATAAAAATAAATAAATTTTCTATTCTTCCATCTCATGATCTCATATCCTCAATCTATCTATCTATCTTTCAATTAGCAGCCAGCCTTATTTTCACGCCTTAGAGAACCTACCTCATCGGTAAAATTCGAATATCCTTTCGTACAATTACCAAGATCATAATGCGTCATATTCTTCTTTCTATTCATAAATCACGCCTTGCGAAAGATATAATGCCCTATGGTAAGTAATTGTTAACTTGTTCGTCTGTGATACCGATAATAATAATTTTGATGAATCTCTTCCAATTCTTTTGAGCTTATATAACGTTTGTACTTATACTAACTAATTTGTAGACGCATTGAACGTAGGAGAGAGTGGTTTTGATTGGTTGCTATTTAAGTACACAAACATCATTTTGCTTGACAATTTATCAGATATAGTAAACAAACACATCATAAAATGACGAGGTCATCATCCTAGATTTGTAAAGTTTAATTTTTAAAATTTGATTTGATTTGATTTGATTACTATAATTAATTTATTTAACAGGCTGCTGCTGTATATTTTTTTTGTATATCGTTTACGCCTGCCTGGTAATTATAAATTTTAAGATTTCAGTGACTTTATTACAAAAACATTATTTATGTATGTACGGTAAAATTTTTTTTGAGCTAATCAGCCAAAATTTACCTTCCCAAAATGCGACCAAATCCGGGTCAACACTGAATAACCAAACTCATAATCATAACAGCAAGGCTAAGGAAGGGCATTCATTGATGTTTAATATGGTGGGATTTGTATTGTTCTTTAGGTCTTGAATGATAACCGATATTTTAGCGTATAAAATAACAGAGCTTCATTCAAGGAGGGGTAATTTGGAGGTGCAAATAATATAATTTTTCCCATCACTTATTTATCTCTTGTCATTGATCCCAATCATTTCGTTGATCTACGTGAAGGATGGGAAACTGTTGTAAGTAGCGATGGAAGTTGTAAGCACAACAAGCAAGAATTTGAAGCATTAGAGTTTATTTAGTAAAGCTAACTAACGATCTTAGTAAAAAAATATATTAAGATATCAAAAAGATTCATTTTCACATCTAGGTAGGTACAGCTGAGATACACATAGCAATGGTTTAACAAGACGATCTAACCTTCGCAACACACGCTCTTTATTCACACTCTTTGTTTACCCAAAGGCCTGAGGTAGAGTATCTATTGAATCTTACCAATACTAAATTAATACTTGTTTTACAGTACTGGGCAAATATAGCGGCAAGATTCTTACAGGCCGTGATAATTTTGTCCTATGAAATGGAAAACTAAAAATTAAACTTGCAGAAGCTAAGATCAAGAAACTTTTACGACCTGACAAATGTGAGGCGTCTATAAAGGAAAAAGATACGACAGATGATTTCTACGAGGTAGAATTCGAAGAATGGAATTATAAACATCCCCAGGCTCTGAAAATGATGATACTAAAAAGTGTTGATGACACTAATCGGACAGTCATTCAAAAATTGCCATTCTGCTTCAAGTGCTTACGAAATTGCATACGAGAAGTACTCCATTTGGGTCTTTTAAGGATCCGTTCGGACCCCTTTTGCAGAAACGATCATCCCGAGATACGTTACTTCTTCGAATTCAGTATAAGTTCGTACCTACAGAGATTTGATAATAAAAAAAATTATAAAAATAGGGTTATGGTTTCCTCGTGGCCAGGGATGTTGAGTTTCAGAGTTATTGTATGGGTGATTTTTGCGGCTAGCTTACCGTCAGAGATAAAGTTGGCGGGGCTATAATAGTAGGTTTATAGGAAGATTATTTCTTTGCGCAGAGTTAAGGTTGTAAAACCTCATCAGTAGCACTACAACCAAGAAATGCTTGGGTCTGAAATGCAATTCCATTTGTATCTATTATACAGGATAAAAGAAGGTAGTCATTGTGTGGTATCGACAGAGACAATATCTGTAAGATTCCTTCACCATTGGTACATGATGGATCCACGTCTTCTGTCATGTTTGTGACTGATTCCTCATTTTCACAAAATGAAGAAATCTTCGCATAATTACCATTAAATTTTGTGAATGTGCTTTGTGCTCCAAAATAGGGTGGTTGCTTTATAAAGCGTCGTTCTACAGTCGATCCATATCTTGACTCTTCCAACGCATATTCATGCTCACGATCATATTTGGCCAGCATATTTACCACACCGTTATACAAATCGGCTTTGGAAATCCTACGATGATTCTTTATACAAAATAAATTTTTGGCATCTACCAAAGCTAAAGAAAAGTGTCTATTAAAAATCGCAGTGGGACTCAACATGCATATCAGAAAATATTGAACGATAATAGTGTAAGGTTAATTTAGCGACACTATGTGCGTTAGGTAATCATATTACGTCATCCTACATTTACATCTGGATGTACAAACCTACCTTGATGCTTATCTAGCTTCCTATGAGGAATAATTACTATTCTGACAAGTGCCATGAATTCAGAATAGCTGTAATCAACTTCTGACTCCAGTGATTAATTTTCACCGTGGCTATCATGGCTATATATATAACACAATGTCTTTTAAACATAGACGGTTCTCTGCAATATAGCTAAGCATACTAGCAGCTATCTCATAATTACTTTAGAGAATATGCCATCTCTGGTCAGAGCTGGAACTGTTTCCTCTGATGAGTTCCAAACTTATAGTTGCCTTTGAGTCTACTTCATATGATATGCATTGTGGAATTATCATTGCGGTTGAAGAGTAGAGAAGTTCGAAAGGGTTAAATTTTCAAAGCATTTCATCTATTCTCAGGGGACAATCCATGAATGAGGTGCAAAATTAGCGTCCGACGATAACTGGTTGTTGCTTTAGGATCGTATTAAGCGAGGACACTTGATGTTGATGGATATAAGCCATTGTGAAGTCAAATTAAACCATGAAAATTAACGTGATCCCCAACGAATTATGAAGCTCTATCATCTCTCTCAAAACAAATTTTATTATTTGATTGAATTTAACGCAAACTCGTTTATAAACAATTTTTTTCTGGTGGTAATTACAGTATTTCTCGTGCCTAAGCGAATTAGATCTTAAACGTGATCTCTGAAAAATTGTTCAAACCTGGTAAAAATTTGCCCATAATTATTTAACATAATGTTGATTCTGGTAATTTTGATTCTTTCCAAACTTTTTTCCATCATCGGTAAACGTTATTTGTTGCAAGGTTGTGAGATTTTTGATGTTCTTCCTCTTGGGCTTTTTAATTTTTAATTAAGCTCATTTTCTCGGCGAAAGGCGAACCCTTAATCTGGTTACGCTAACTATGCCGCCAATTCGTCGTCCCTTATAATTTGTGGACATAGCAAAACGAGGAATCCACTTCCAGGATGTATGTAGATTCAATTTTAACTATACAATTTTAGGAAATAAATTAGAAAGATAAAAGGCTTTTGGTCTTTGTTGTAATAGCATATGTTACTATTTACTATTTGGTGCTGAGCGTATTAGATATTATTACAAGGTCATTCCGTAATTGGCGCACGTTAGTCGGGACGGGAAATCAAAATCCAGATTACATTAAGGATAGAATGATTTGAGCTTAAAAAGGAAGTTGAACTCTAAAGCGACTTATTTCGTGGAAGAAGAATTGTAAGGTTAAATTTAATTCGCTTTTTTTCCGATTTATACAACATCTTGAAAATGACAGAATCTTTCATTTTCTCATAAATGTATTCCAAATCTGTGAGTTTAGTTTCTTTTTCATATTATCATCCAATTTAGATGACTTCTCGCTGCTTTTTAGCTGCCAAAGCAGCGGCTCGTTTTGCTGGATCCCCCTTGGATTTGGGTTTTTTGACCT
Source organism: Erysiphe neolycopersici (assembly GCA_003610855.1). Classification (NCBI taxonomy): domain Eukaryota; kingdom Fungi; phylum Ascomycota; class Leotiomycetes; order Helotiales; family Erysiphaceae; genus Erysiphe; species Erysiphe neolycopersici. The sequence goes on along the minus strand of MCFK01004272.1, from coordinate 11,760 downwards.
TTTTTTCCACCACTGCGACAGGATAAGCGCGACTTTCAATCTCTTGCCATTCGGGATCAGCTTCATATTCTTTACGAACTGTTTTCAAGATGAGATTGAGATCTTGAATGACTGCATCTTTAAGCAGTTGAGGAGTGAGCTTTATAAAAAATTAATTAATTCCTATCAATTTTCTAAACTTGGGAAATGAAGAGGTGGAAGATAAAGAAAAGCATGAACAATAAAGAGGGAGGGACCTACGATATCTGCAGCATAATCTTTTTTGAGTTGTTCTATACTTGTATAAACAAGTGGTTCAAGACCATCCATTCGTTGAATAGTAAAGTGTGGAATATGATCCGGTGACTTTATTGCTAAAGCACGAAGAATAACATGTTCGACAAAGGCAATCAATCCATTGGCCTCTACCTCTCGAGGACTACACTTGGCCTTTTTAATCTTGCGTTGAACTCGATCCGGAGAATCAAGTATATCAATTTTCGAATCCTCATCGCTGGCACTCATTTTTGTAGCCTCACCTAAGCCAGGCACCATAGGATTCATTAAATGAGCTCGCACACGATACCCAATCTTGGGCAAATTTTCCAACGCAAATGTAAAGATCTTTCGTTGGTCAACCCCACCAAATTGCGCATCAACATCTAGATATTGTTCGTCTAAAGCCTGCATTAACGGATAAATCAGCCCTCCCAAAGTTGGATCATCAGTTTGTTTAACAACTTCTGCACCAGCTTTTTGTGCCACGTTAATACGTGTAATTCCCTCAAGCTTAAATCGATCCAGTGTATAAGCAGAACTTAATTGATATGAACTACCCAGCACGAATTCCAATTGTTTAATATTTACACCTATCGCAGTTAACAATGATTTAATCACTTTTTCATAATATTTTGCCCTATATTCTACTAATTCCATGGGTGCCTTCATGTTATCCAAGTATGCATGTATATCTGCTAATAAAATTTTTACTTGACATCCGGCGGCGAGTAGTTCAGCAATTTTCATCATGGGAACTAAATAGCCACAATGTGGTCGTCCCGTCGTTGCCGTTCCCCAATACAATTTTAGACGCCGTTTTTCGCATCGAATTACTTGGTCGATTATCTCAGGGTTTAATATCTCAGCCAAATTAGATTTGATCAGCTCTATTGATTCTTCGGCACTCAATTCGGGTGACGATGATGCTACCGCTTCTGCTGCCATAGTGTCTACCTCTTATCCCCTGAGGGGTTTTATTCTTCTGCTTGAGTTTTTTTTATTGATGTAGTCCCTCCTTCAGTAAATCAGTGTCGCCTTTTATAACAAAGTAGTTGCAATTGATGCTGTTTGTTGTGTAGATAAAGTACTTCACGTCCTACAAATTTCTTATCGTTTCCTTTTTTTGGTAAATTCGGTTTGATGACAGGGTCAAATGCCGAAATTACACAGTAATATTTCTCAATTATTAAAGACAAAGCATAATGGGAAGGAGTTATTATAATATCGAATAAGGTCCTCTATTGCTTAATCAGAGCTAAATAACTCGTCATTACCCCTCCCCGATTTGGAATTTATTTCCTACGCAAGTAGTCTGCGGAACAAAAAGTTGCTTGGAAATTATTAATCGAAAACCACACCAAACTGCTTAGAATCCCAACTCTTTCAGATTATTATTATTTACATATTATCACCAATATTTGCTCAAATGAATTTCTGAAAACTTACGCAATTATATATAGCCTTGATTCTGTATAGCATATTCAATTTTCCAGGAAATAATTGAGAGATGGCATTTACAGGCCTTCAATCTCGTTGACGTAACTTTCATATGCATACATACTGTTTTATTTACTTCGTTGTTACTCTCCAGACTCTCCTTCCATGTTGTAGTTCAATTTTATATTAATTAATAGCTTCATGCTAAGTGAAAGTGATGTTGGGCTTCAAAGCTAATGAACATGGGATACTGGTGATTTTGATGAGTTTTTCAATATTGCTGAGGGTCAGTTGCTTAACAAAAAGTTGCTTAGGAATTTGTAGTAATCACAAACCCCACTAAAAGGTATATCTGAGAGTTGAATGAAGTGTTTTTAAAGTTTACATCAAAAAGTTTAAAGACATGTTGTTACTATTTGTTGCTCAACATTTTTACCTTCTAAAAAAATTGACTACATGATACAAAATGAAAACGAAAATTGTCTTAGCTTTCATAGTATCAGTAGAACAAATTCTGTTGAAAAAATAGAGATAATAATCCGAAAAAGTTGGTATACTAAACATTTTGTTGTGGATTTTGATCATTAACTCCTATTCAATTTTTTCCCAAGTAAAGATGTGTAGAAATTAAAAGTCGGGTCTGAGAGGCCCTATTTCCCTTTTCTCAAATAGATGAATATCATTTGCAAATATTAATATATAGTTTAGCGACCAATAAATATACTTGTATTTATTTATATATATATATTTATATGTTTTTGTTTTTTATACCGCCAGACTTCCAAGCCCTCCAGACATCAAAATAAAGTAAATCCTTGAATAAATTGCCTTTGCATAGATAAATATCTTGACCTAAATTAATGAGCTGGATATCTTCGAAACCTATAGATATGATTTTAATCACTGAATATTTTGTAGATAGATAATGTTTATATATTGTGATCCCTACCTATTTTTATGATCAAGGCATAGCCTCGCGTTTAGCTTTTTCATCACCACCGTTTTCTAAGATTGTTACCATCGTTATTTAATCCAATTTGACATTTGGAAGCCGATATAATCGATTTCGTTCGTTTTCGCATTTTTTATTTTAAACTTCGAGGGATTAATACTGGTTTAATAAATTCTTTCAAGTCATATTTTAACACCAAAACGTGATGTGATTCGGAAGATTTGAGTCAGAAGCAGCATGTAGATAGACATGCGGGGCAAAGAGCAAAGGTTGAACGGCTAGAGGTTGCCATCCTATATAAAAAACGAAATGAATGTGTTACCGCTCGGCCAAAAGGGCAGGCCAGCATCATACTATGATTTCGTAGACCTCCATATTTATAATGTACAAAGAAGGCGATCCTGACAATTTGAGATTCACATTTTATTACGGACAAGTGTCCGTAATTGCACTAGACAGCCAATTTTATTTAGGCGTATATGAATGCATGAATTGAGGAATCTCGAGTAATGTTCATGATAATAAATAAGTGCAAAAGCATCACACATTTTCGTTAAGTAATTTGAACAATGCAACAAATAGGTTGGATACTCAATAGGTATGATTATGGAGCAAGTTGTACATGTATATATTAGCTGCTCTGAACTTCGTGTTTAATTAATTATAAGACATACAAATACATTTAATTCATCTTTAAAACAACCATAACTCATCAATTATAACATTCCACTCGCAAGGTTAGCATCATTGTACTAAATCCTCACTCATAACTGTAACATAATGATGCTGTAGAAAATTACTGAGTTTATATTCTTATCGATTTTTCTTCAAAATTGCCTCTAAAGTTTTTTTAAATAATGAAAGCAAAGCTCGTTGATAAGAACTTGAAGCCTGAAAGAAATTTTAGCTTACTCGTTTTTAGAAGGTGCTCCAGGGGTTACTGGGCCTGATGAATCAGAATTTGGCTAAGGCTTAAATGAATTTTAGATCAGAGGGAATAAATTGATCATTTTCAGATAAATTGGAGTGATGTTATCTTGTACTTTAGAATGATTGTCCTTCTCATTGCTTGAAAGCCACCTTTTGTTGTCAAATTGTTACTACAATGTGTAGAGAAATATCTCAATGATATAACAACTCTTTGATGAGAAAGAGCAAAGAGACTAAGAAGCTAGACTTTATGACGTTAGAACAATGATAGAGAGGGCACTAAATCATCCGAAAGTAAGTGGATGAGAAACATCGTACAGACGGAAAGAAAGAAAGGGTTGATTCCTTAAAGAAATTCGTCATTCTAAAAGCATAGCACCTCTGAGATGGTTTGCAAGACGAGGGTATGGTACCATATAGCTATACTAGAGGACTTTTCCATCAGAGAAACTGCCTCTAGAATTGGGTATCATGTCAATATCCTTTTAGTGGGTCCTATTGTGCCTAGTTTGGTCGAGGCCACGAAAGCAATGATGCAAGTGATAAAGGACTAGAAATTTATTGTACAGTGGCTACCCGAATGGCGTTCGATGAAAGCCAAAAAGAATTTCATATGAGTTTCTTGAGATGCATAGAATAGAACTCGAAAGATAAGTTTTTTTAAAAATATTATGAAATTGACTCAAGACTGAACGATTAGAGAATCGAAGGAGTTTAAACTATAGTTTTTCCTTTTCCTGGCTACCCCAACTTCCTACTATACTCATTGCCTTTTCACCTCCATTTTCCAATCTCTCATCTTCTAGAACGTTACTCAAACACTTCCATGGATTTCTTGCACCTCCCCATTTTAATACTTCTCTCTGAAATCGCTCTCCATGAACTCTTGAAACCGACGCTTTCCCATTTTCAAAAACTTTCGACCAAATCTGTTTTGCTAAGACTTTGTCAAAGAGATAGCTATAATACATACCACCATAGCCAAACAGATGACCAAAAAACCCCTGCCAACTAGTTCCTTCGGGATCACTAGGTAAAGCTCCATATTTTTTTTGGATATTAAGATAAACTTTGGAGCTATCAAAATTTGGGTTGAGTGGAAGCTCTGAATGATATGCTTGGTCCAGAAAAGCTAGAAGAATCTGAGTTTCGGTCTCACAGCCTTCGAATTGACTATCTACATGAAGTTTCTCTTTGACCATTGTGTAATCTAATTTCTCACCAGTCTCGTAATGTTCTGCGAATAATTCAATTACATGAGGATCTGTAACGAAGTGCTCCATCAATACCGAAGGTAATTCTGCAAAATCTGTGGCACATCGGGTTCCCGAGACATTTTGAAATATGGTGCGACCAAGAATGGAATGAATCGCATGACCCATTTCATGAAAAAGTGTTGTTAATTCGGAAAAAGATAGAAGAGAAGGTCGAGACGAAGTATTGCGAGGGAAATCACAGATAAGTGCAATAGTAGGGAGTTGCATCAATCCATATGAAGTGGTGGTAGTAGACATACCATCATTTACCTCAATTATTGGAGATTCAAAAAGAGGATTTATTGAAGCAGCTGCTTCCTCAATTTCAGTATCACGAATAAGTCTTGAGCAGCGAAGAGTAAAATGTGCAGGATTACTTGACTTTCCCGGTCGTGAGAAAAGATCACAATATAGTACCGCAACATGGCCTTCAGTCTCTGACATTACGTTTAGACGTCGAACTTCTGAATGCCAAGTTTCACCCGGTAACGTTTCAGAAGGAACAAAGCGTATACCATAGAGTCGATGAAATAGTCTCGATAACCCTTGCATCACTCGACCAAGAGAAAAGAAGCTTGATAAAAAATCAGCACGTCTATACTTTGTTCGAATTGATGATTGAATACGAGAAATATAGAACTCTTTATCCCATGGTAGAAGGCTAACATCGCTTTTATTGGTCGCCAACCTTTTTGCTTCCAAAAGTTGAACCAATTCTGAAGTAATTATGCCTTTATTTCTTGTAGAAAGTGATTTGAGAAAAGCAGTAACCATCTCAGGCGACTTAGCCATTTTATCTTCCAATGTCATGTGAGCATACGTCTTAAAATTAGATAGATTAGCCAATTCAGCTCTCAATTTTAGTAATCTATGTAGCCGTTCAATTGTTTTGGGACATGATGTGCGACTAGCTAAGAATATCATCATTCTTACTTCTTCATCTTGAACAGTCTGTAGAGCAGTGCTAGCAATCGGTCCTACAGATGGCAAGGTGACTTGACCCCACGAAGTATATCTTTTTACTAAGGTAGGATCCATACCAATCAGCTTTTTACTTTGAAAACCTAAACTTTCTTTTTCGGATGCCATTTTTTCTACGAATTCTTGCCCGACTTCGCTGATATCCTGGGATAGAGAGACAAATCGTCTTCGTTCACTTTCTGGCAGGTTTATAGCCGATTTTTCAAAGTCCCTTTTTAAAATCATTGCGACCAAAGTCTCTTGATCATCCCATTTATTGGAATTAGATGTAAGCTTAATAGCAGTATCAAGATTTTTGGCTAAACCTGTAGTAGTATTTAAAACATTCATATATTGGTACATAATTCCAAATGCTTTGGAAGCAGCAATCTGAACTTCAAGGTCTGGGTGTGTTGATCGAACAAAATCCGAGAGATCAATAACACGACAAAGTAGATCGCTGAGCCTATCAAGATCTTTAATAATATTATTAAATTGCTCTTCAGTAGATGCCATTAGAACTCTATCTACAATTCGTTGCGCTTTCTTCAAGCTCACACGTGCAAACTCTTCAAACCCTTCTACTCTGGTAAGATATCGGTTTTGGAACAGACCATAATTGGGCATATTTTTCGAAGAATTGGAAAATTCTTTCCAAAATCCTGGAGAATCGAAAACTTCTCGTAAATTAGCATCATCGTTTTTTGCTCCTGGACTTGTATGATTGACAAGTTGAATGTTTCTTGGACTGATTTCGGATGAATTTGAAGCTATTACGTGCTTTCGCCTGAGCTGAGAGCGTATACGCAAGCATTTTGTACAGGTCCATTTTCGAGGAGCCAGTCGAAACATCACACTTTTTTGTAGTCTTGTTGAGTAAAGATTTGGATTTTATTTGTCAATGACTAAATTTATACCAAGCTCCTCGCTTCTTCAATATGCCTCTTCTCCATAGAACAAAAACATAGTGTTTGTAGCTATAATGTACTTTTACAGCGTCAAATAACAATTTTTACAATCTACAATTTGCCCTCAATTAAGAATATATACGAATTATGTAAAGCCCCCCCATAAGTTACAAGATAAAAGATAGCTGGTAAATCAATTGAAACTTGGACTCTCCAACAGTCAGGCTATTTGAAGGGATTCTCATACAATAAAATTATCCATATCTTAAAAAATTTATCTTCTCTATTTCTTTAGAGCTATCACTGCCTCAAATTAATCTTGCCCGTGATACTCGATATACTGGGCAGAAAAACGATCTCAAAAGCTATCAAACATGCTTAAAATAGAACAAAGAGATCTACGGGATGATATAATTACGGGAGAAACAAGTCAACCGCAAAATCAGTGTATTTATCTCCTAATTGCGCGTCTTCATTGAGAGATAGTTTGCCTGCCTGTTGATATACATTAGAAAATTTTTTATTAATGCCATAGAAGAATTCTAGGTGTGGGAAATAAGTATATTTAGTAAAGGATTAAATTGTAAAGCTTCTTGGTAAGTATATGGCATTTAAAAGAAAATAATATATCTTAAATGGAAAAGAGCCTATGGAAATCTCTTAGTACGATTTTAATTTCACCAGTAGAGATCTTTATTCTCACGTGACTGTTTTTGTAAATGATAATGTTGCAGCCACCTCTAAAAACAACACGGATAAAAATAAAGTAGAATGCCTCAAGCATAATATCTGATGCCTCCCTCCATAACTTAAAAACTCATTCCTGTTTAATTTGTAATAAAGATATATCAACTTGAGCTGGGATGATATTAATGGCTTCTGTAAGACTAATACAGCGGGTGAGTAACAAGACCAGCTTATCTATCTGATACTTATTAGCTAACAGATATTAGAATGTCGCACCTTTTTTGACTAGTGGATTATTAGCTGGGTCATTCTTATACCCTTCGACGACTTTGAAGGCAGAATCACCTGAGAGACAATGGGTATTTCGATTACACCTTGTTGCACCTATTTGCCTAAGTGGCTAATTGAGATATTAAGTCAAAAAAGCCTATTTATGATGAAAATGAAAATGTCTCCACTTCAACCAGCTTGGAGGGATCCATCTCAGAAAATACTGAAATCTTTCAGAAATCAAAGAAACTCACAGCTACGGATCGACTTGCTGTGGAAATTGGAAAAGCTAGATTACATCTCTATACTCATGTTTCTTCCTTTGAAGAGAAAGTAAATAAGTTCATGGAATCTGCATTCAATTTAGAAGAGAGCTTTACAAGCACGATAGCCTCACTGGCGCCAAACCCTCAATCAGGAGAAAAACTTATACCAGGGTCTCTTTACGTTATTGTAGCCGCCATGACTGGAAGCATTATTGCCAGGAGAAGTAATATATTAGTTCGAGGAACACTTCCTCTAGTGGCAGGAATTACTGCTGGATGGAATCTTTTACCTGTTACCTCCCAGAATATATCAAACTTGATTTGGAAGTACGAGCAGAAGTTTCCTGTCATTGCTGACAGTCATATTCGAACTAAAGAAGCGATTAATAAAGCTGAGAGAATGGCTAAAACTCATAGCCAGCAAATTGTTGAGACGATGAACAAAAAGGTTAGTGTCAGTACAAGTGCTATAGAAGATTGGGTTAGAAAGGGAAAATGATAGGGATTTGAGAGAGTATGTTTGCCTTCTAATGTTTTTCTAAGTATAATGTCACATTAAACCTTACATTAGAATTCTACATATCTTTCATAGTCCTCGTACTCACATTGGGACTTGCTTCTTAAAGAGTCAAATCGATGTTATTTCTCAAAGTCAATTTATTATGTATACATACAACCATATAGCTATAACTTAGGGAGCGTGCTGATATACATAAGCAAACAAATTCTTCTTCCTTGGAGAACTATCCCCAGTATGGAAAGTCTGTCGACTATGTGTATTCTCATTAATGATATACTTTAATCATTAAACTTAAAAACATTGTTTTGGTATTCAAATGCTCCATTGGAAGCTAATGATATCTATAAGAACGGAAAAATAGTTTCTTGCATTATGCGTTGACTATTACTGCTTTGAAAACTTGCTGTATATTTTACTCTATGATCTTTCGAAGAATCAAGAAAAAAAAGAGTCCACGTATTTCGAAGAGGACATAGAAATAAGAGAATAAAATATGATTTAATAACCCTTCATTGAGGACTTATTTTTCCTTGCACTCAAACTGGAAGTAGATACACAGACTAACGATTACGTTACAGTAAATTCTTGGTTTCCACTAAGGGAACTAACATTCTTGTATAGCAAATGGCGCACTTTTACCCCACCATAAGACTATTTAACCCAGAAAATACTTTTCTCAAACTACTAATGCAGGATCCTCTACTACGAAACGCTGTGAAAGCCTTGCTATAGATGAAATAAAAAAGGCCCTAGACTTTCAATGTAAAGCGCTTACAAAGATCTATGAAATACCCCAAACGACTCAATGTTACCGTCGCATCGGGTGACCAGCAAGATGTGATAGGTCTATTAATCCATGAGCTTTAAAGGATTAAGTGAGGAATATGGCTGTAGAACGTTTACTTGATCTAGAGACTTGTGCATTTCAGCCCCGGTAAAGCGATGTTCGAAAAATGGCCGATTGCCTCATGGTAGACCGAGACCTGGTACCGATTAAGTCATGATGGGTAGGAAACTTTACAAAGAGCCACCAACAACTTTATATGGATTTCTGACGGTGAATCTATTTTCAAAGAGCCATAAGATACGAAGATCTTGACAATGGACTAGTCTTGTACGGAAAGTTCGTTATTGTATACGGCAAACCCATGGGTTGGTTATCAAAACCTCTCACACGTTGTGCGACAACATGCTGCGAACTGTAATGACTAGAAAAAAGAGATCTAATTATGAGAATATCTCTTTAACCTAATTTTACAATATAATCGATGCTCAGACACGAATGAAGAGAATGGCCCATGGCCTAGTTTCACGAAGAACTGAAATTAATGATTTACAAGCGGCAAATGAGGTTCTTAGCTAACGCAGAATGCGTCGGAAGATAAAAATATGACAAGAGGTATTATTTAGTTTTCATGAAGCCAAAGACTTCTAAGCTAGAAAGACGGTTGATAAACAAATAAATGCGAAGATAAGCTATTGTAGCGGCTCGACATGGTCCGGAAAACGTTCTCTCGGCTGTGAAGTATGTGGAAATACTGGTCATAAACTTTTTTCAAAAGAAACTATCCGAGGCCAACAGTGCAAAAGATGCTTTCAAAATTTCAACATGACAGAAGAGTAAAGGTCATTTTTAATTGCCAGCTCTCAAACACCCTCTTTTTCCGGATAACCTACCAGCTGTGAAACTCACTAGATGAGAAAAGAAAATTAATTATTAGGAACCTTCTATACAATCAATCTGGGACTGAAGATATTTCCCACTTTTCGTCTACAGTCCCCATCTCCTCTCTACACTTTTCTCCTATTACTGATTCTGAATTAGTAGAAACTATCTTTAGCACAGGAAACACAGTTCCGGGTTTGGATGAATAACTTCCGCGGTGCTCCGCCGTGCCTGGCCCAAAATTTACTCACATATTGACCTCTTCTAAGCATGCTCTGAAGTTTGACACTATCCACATTGCTTCCCCGCCGCTATTGTAGCTATTATAGAGAAACTTAAGAAGGTAGACAGTTCGTGCCCCAGATTCTATAGGCTTGTCTCGCTTTTATCCGTACTAGGTAAAGGACTCGAAAGATTGCTTGCAAAGAGAATATCCTGGGTCGCTATTAAGAATAGAATCCTTTCACGAAATTAATTCGGAACTTTACACCTACGCTCATCGGTAGATCTTACAACTTCCCTAACGCACGATGTAGAAACAAATTAGAGCTAATGGCGGTACTGCATCGGTCGCGATCCTCGATATTAAAGGAGCTTTTAATACAGTAGTTTCGGGAAGACTAATACGTCGACTTAGAGAACACGGATGGCCTATATCTCTATGTAATTAAGCATCATCTTTCTGAGCGATCGCATATTTTTTTATCCATCTTGATGGTGAGATAGCACCAACACAAAATGTTCTATGCGGTCTCCCTCAAGGCTCCCCTTTTTCCCCAAATCTTTTTTGCTCTTTATCTCTCTATTGTTCAAGTTGAAAGGATTGAAAAAAGCTTTTGGCAACATCAACTTCCTTTGAAAAGATTTCTGGAATTTGAGAGCTGATCTTAATTCCTAAATTCTTGTAACGTTGCGGTGCTTGGGAATTCCAATATAACACCAAAGAATTATTATATCTTTCATTCAGTAGAAATCTTGCTTGTGATATTGACACTTCTGTACATTGTGTTTCTAGGCTGCAAGCTTCCTTAGCCACAGTATCCACTCGTCCATTTCCTAAAATCTCTTGGTGTCCTGGGACCAATCTCACCGTTACGGCACCAATATCTATTTCAGTCACCCTTTGTCTGTTTAACCAATTTGTACGAAGAGACTGGAGTTCAAAGAAATTATTGGAGCTTGAAGGGGTGGGGTGATCGGTGTGTAGTCGAATAGCTACCTCTTCATTATCGAGACAAATATATACATTCCTGGCAAAACGAGCCATCCAGTGAGAGCATGCAGCTCTTAGCCCTGCTACTGCTCCGATAACCTCAGCGTCAAATACCTGAGCATTCTAGCCTAATGGTATCTTCCCGCACATTATCTCTTGTGAGCCCCGGTAAACGCAGTATCCAGCCCCTGCCATTCCATTCTCATCCAGTGATCCATCCGAATGTACAATGAAATCAATTGGGCTCAGAAGCTGTGCCCAGCGGTTATATAATACAAGACTACCCTCTCTACCGGTAGCCTCAATCTGTTGACGAGCAGACACGCCATCAGACGGAACCCAAGGTGGTTTGTCGGTGCTGGTTGAAAGCTCGAGCGCCTGTCGACGTCGTATCCAACTAAAGTATTCAATATTCTATGTTAGACTCAGAGAGTCAA
>MCFK01004250.1:0-14402 GCA_003610855.1 Erysiphe neolycopersici | reverse complement strand
CATGTTATTCCAGAGTATTCTACCCTCTTCCATAATATTCTATACTACAGTACTGGTACAACCAGTACGTTTCTCCAGGGACTCGGCCCGTAACATTACTCCCTCTTTTTAAGACGACGCCGTACACGAACTACTTTGAAAGTTTCATCACCTTCGTTATCATTAAGTCCATATTTCTGCTCAAAGTCATCAAGAGCAACTGTTTCTTCAAATTCAGTTCTCGGTTCCCAAGTGGGTTCATTCTGACCTTGCCATTTTACTAGAAGCATTCGTTTGTACCCACGGCCACGTCGTCGATTTTCAGCTCTTAAAATCCTTTCAACAGTAAATTCTTGTTCTTGTCGAGGTACAGTAACATCAGTAGGTTCAGGTTGGAAATCATCTTGCTTTTGAGATGGCAGAGGATCATTGGCAGCTTTTTTAGTAAGTCAACGTGAAAGCGAAGATAAATACCAGTTGGTACATCCAGTTCGACAACATGAGGGGATATTACTTTAGTAACTTTATATTCAGCATATAGCCAAGCGAACTTTTTTGATGGTCGGGGTGTCTCAATGTTTTTTAAAATCAACCATACTAAGTCACCTGACTTGAATTTAAATGCTTGTTGCCTACCCTGGTTAGCGCTTTCTTCCACTTGAGCTAAATTTTGGCCCTCTTCTAGATTCTTAACAAGTAAGTCTGCTTGTTTTGCTTTAAGAGAATTTACCTCTTTATTATCATGTGTATAAACTGCATCATTTAATTTGATAGGGCTGACATGGAAGCCGTGAGTAAGGAAAAAAGGGCTATATCCGAGTGACGAATCTCTGTTATTTAATGCTAACTGAGCAGCTGGAAGTAATATCGACCAATCCTTTTGTGCATACGTGACAAAGGCTCTAAGGTAAGCCTGTACTTGTTGGTTTGCTCGTTCTGTCGCGCCATCCGTTTCAGGGTGAAAAGCCGTCGAGAGTCTTTGTTCGATACCAACACGGTTGCAAAGTCTTCTCCAAAATTCTCCGACCCAGTTACTACCACGATCCGACACTATTGCTCGAGGAAAGCCATGGAATCTATAAAAGCACTGCAAGAATCTATTTGCTTAAGCTTCAGCTGCCATTGTCGTCATAGCTTCAAGTATGATTTCTTTACTTAGTCGATCTGTTATTACCATTAAAAATCGTGGTTGATCTTTTTCTCCAGGAAGATCGGTCATAAAATCTATAGATAATTCTTGATGAAATCGATCTGGTTTTGGTAATGGCTTTAGGAAACCGCGCTTTTTATCTCACCACACTTGAGTTCAACCGCACACGTTACAATTTCGTACGAATTGCCGTACCATTCGACTCATTCTTGGCCAATAAAAGTCTCGGCTTAAAATACTCAGCGTGACTTCGCGACCCGGGTGCCCCGTTGTGGGAGAATCGTGTAAGCGATGAATTAGCTCTGTTTGAAGTTGTTCATATTGGGGAACCACCAGTCTATCTCGCCATCTAACGCATCCCTTCTTATCAATTGAACATTCTGAGATAGATATTTTAGATTTAACTGATGGTGGAAAACAAGGCTTGTCATCCAATAATGCTTTCCTTATATCACGAAACTCACCATCTTTTTCAATACCTTCGCTCCACATTTGGTTAAGTCCAAAATCTTCAAAGGGCAAGTTCTCGCGTATTTCCGTGGGCCTTGATGGGATTTTATGCTCCGTTAGAGAAATCTAGCTTTTATTGATTAATTGCATATCTTGATGTCGTAAACGTGGGTCGTTTGGATCTGTTGGCGTGTCTTGCTCTAATCTAGATAAGGCGTCTGGCCTCCCAGCCTCTTTTCCTGGTCGATAGCGCAATTTTATTTCAGGAAGAACGTCGAGATGAGATTTCCAGCGAATCTGTCGATCAGACAATGTTCTTTTAGTCATTAAATATTCTAAATTTTTGTGGTCAGTTAGAATCTCGACAGGGTGTTGAAGACACATAAGTTCTGCTCTCCAAAATTCAACTGCTCGAATAATTGCTAATAATTATTTGTCATCCACGTCGTAATTACATTCAGGAGGCGGTAGTCTCTTTGAAAAATATCCTACGGGTCGAAGTGTTCCCGCCCGATCGACTTGTGAAAGACAAGCTCCCATTGCCCATCCAGAACAGTCGCTTTCAAGTACTGTTTTAAGATCCGGGTCAAATAATGCCAATATTGGTAAAGTATTAAAATATTCTTTTAATTTTTCAAAAGATTTTCGCGCCTCATGATCTAATTGTATTCTTCTGTTTCCAGAAAATTGTTTTTTAGTATATCGCTGAAGGGGGCGCTTAGACTGGCAAAGTTATCGATAAATTCACAATAAAAATTAGCAGACCCTAAAAAGCTACGAACTTCTGTTTGAGTTTTTGGGTATTCCCATTTTCCTATGGCTGTTTTTTTCTCTGGATCAACAGATATCCCTTTTCCTGCTGTGACTACAAATCCTAGGTACTTCATTTCTTTCACCGCAAAATCACTTTTCTTTAGATCTAGTTTTAGTCCGGCGTTCACAAGCTTCTCTAAAACCATATCTACTTTCTTTAGGTNNCATCGCTCCAGATCAACACATCATCAAGTAGGCGGTGCAGAAGTCATCTAAATAATCTCGAAGTAAATGATTTGTCCATCTTTGCCAGGCTGCAGGGGCCCCGGTCAATCCAATAGGCATAACAAGCCATTCAAATAATCCAAGACGCGTCTGGAAGGCTGTTTTCCATTCATCACCTTCTTTTACTCGAACTTTGTGGAATGCAGCGCTCACGTCAATTTTACTCGGCCACTGCGCCTTCGACATTGCCCTAAAGGTTTCCTTGACGAGCGGAAGAGTATATCGGTCTTTTTTTGTAATATCATTCAACGATCGGTAATCAACACAGAAACATAGGCCTCCACCTGGCTTCCTTACGAAAAGCACAGGGGCGCCTCCCGGAGAACTGCTAGCTCTTATCCAGTTACGATCGAGAAGCTCTGAAATTTCCTTTCGAAGGCACAACACTTCATCTCTGGACATTCCATAAAGCGGTCCCTTCGGAAGATCCTTGTCTCGTCCCTGATTAAACTTTTCAATCTCAATGGCTATATCAATGCCGGGAAGGTGTGGCGGTGAGTCACTAGCGTCATCTTTATCGGGTTCAAAGGCTTGATAGTAGTGATGTAATTGAGAAGGGAGTTTATTAAGTATCTCTTCTTTCGTGAATCTCTTTTTCCGTGCTAACATCTTATTTATATCATTTAATGATGCTGTAAAAATCGAGATGCACTGCCTGTCTGGTTTATCTCCCTTTGAAGTGTAAACATTTTTGAGATAAGCTGAAAATTCTGTGTGTTTGATCATTGAGATATCTATATTTCGTTTAGCTGAGCCGTGTGTGTGAACAAGGTGCCCATCTTTCTGAAGGTAAAGTGTGCGTTCCCGGGCCCAATATATAACATCATTTAATCTCATCCATGGCTCACCCAAGATTAAATCGTGTGCAAGTCTTTCTAAAATGTATCCACAAATGTATCTCCTCTTACCATCTATATCTATTTCCGCCCAACAAATTTCATCTACTATCATTTTAAGACCGTCAGAGGAATTTTTTGCTAATCTAAGTTCTCTCCGAGACACTTTGGTGCGCGGGAGATGGAGTCGATCTGCAAGGTCTTTATTAAAAACTGAATATATGGTGCAACCAAGATCTATAAGAACTGAAATAAATTTTGATTTAATTATTGCATCTACAAGTACAGGTTTTCCATGAAGCGAATTGACAATGTTATTTACTTCATTATTAAAATTCCTTGAGGTCAACTCAGAGTCCCCCTTCCTCCAGGCGCGACTCTGCCTGGAGGCTAGACTTTTCCCGATTCTAGATGTTCATTACTTATGTTATTTAAGCCAGAGTCTTGTATATAATTAATATGGTTTGGACGTTTTGCTGGCCCAAATATTCTACAATAACGTGCTACATGGCCGCCCTTCTTGCAACGCATACACAAATTCTTCTCTCTTATTTCTGCGACTTCTTTATCAGTCCGCCATGGTGCTGGTAATTTTGGCTTTGGATCATATGCACTTTTTGCCTCGTGACTTCCACTATTAATTCTAGCAATTAACGCAGCACAGGTATCGATATCTATTTTCATACCACTCATAACTGTATCTCCATCCTGATCAGTTGACCCAGAAGGTAGTGAGTTCACCGTTTCCTTGACTACAAGGCCAGGGAGATATTCGCGTTGGAGGCTACCGCTTCGAGATGCATACTGTGTGGTCTGTGCTTCGCCTCTTTTGATAAATCCTTCAGTATCTTCCATAATGGCTGCAACTCGTGACATTATTAATTAATTAGGCGGTGTAAATACTGCCGTGTCGCGTTGACGCGTTATTTATTTCATCTTTATTTAGTAAATAGAGGAGGGGACACACAGAGAAAGAAGATAGATACTTTTTGACCGATTTCATTTAGCTTATTTGTAACTACTATAATCACCTTACTGTACTAAATACAGTTGAGACACAGATAGCAATGTATACTCTAAGAGACAAGAGCCCGTAGGAGAATTGCTTCACTGCATCAACTACAGGTAATTATGCCAAGGGGAAAAATCTGGCAGAAAAACTAGTGCTTTATAGCTTCTTACTGTAAGTAATCTTCTAAGGGAATAGAAGCTCTGTTTTGGTCCCTCCGTTTAGTCGATAATCCAATTAGCTGCTACTTCTGCGTCCACCACGTAAGAGAATTTATACAACGAGAACAATTTGAACCTTGAAAATCTTCTCTCTAGATTTTTGAGACTTAAGTTATATCAAACTTCTAATAAACATATTAACTATCTATAACATGTCGTCGGTATCTATATCTATGGAGGAATACTACAAGTGGTATTTTGACTGTGAAGTAAACTAATCAGGCCGAAAAATAGATATTGATGATGAAAAACAGCTAGAAGAGCTACGTCCAAACAAGTGTATTGTTCAATTTATCTAACGCCAGACACGTTGGAATCATCGGGATGAAAATAGTTGGGAGGTGTAGAATTTAGAGTACTAAATACTAAATTGAATACTTTATTCGGTAATTTGGGAATCAGTCCTAGTCGTTTGACCACGATACAGGTAAACGAGGATAAGGTTTACATATAGGTATTTATATAAGTTAAGAAGAGTTTATATAAGATAAAGTTTTATAGAATAGGAATTGGTTTGTAATCAATCNNCGTCGCGTCTAATCCTAGCTAGCTGGGCAACAGGGACAGCCCAGCTAATTATACAAGGGCCAAGCCCATAACAGTATCCTACTAGATACTTATACACAAAACTGTTAGAAGTCATAATACCAAAAACACGTCACGTCACCTTAGTCTATCTGATATAATGAAAGGTAGATCGATTAACTGCAGCTCGATAAACTACAGCTCAATTGCATGCAGCTCGATTCAATGCAGTTCGACATTCCAACAGGAGGAATTACTGGAAAAGTTTGCTAAATGGACCAGAAATATATTTGAAATCCTAGATCTTTGCATATTCTGGACTCGCGTAATTATCTCCGAGAGAATAGGGTCTTTATCTACAAAGCTCCCCGAGTCTCCATAGCGGGAAAGTTAACAAAAATAGCCCATGAATATGAGCCACACCGCTGGACAGATGATGAAATAGCGGAAGTGCTGAAAAAGCATGAATCATTTAATTTTAGATATCATCCAGACCATCAGTCTTTGCGTGAATCAATAATGCGTTCACGCACTTTATCAGAAAATTCATCACCTTGAGCACAGCAAAGTAAAAAAATCAAGTCCTAAACAAGACAAGGAGTTACCTCCGCCTGTGGCTAGCTTATTGCCGAAGAAAGTTAGAATTCCAGAAATGAGTCAAATGAAAGGAGAAGTTGATTTCCATAGACCTTACCAGAGAAATGGAGAATCAGAATACCCCCAAAAATCCAAATCTAGCTTCTGCACCACTTTTAGAATTACTCTCATAAAGCGAGCAAATTCAACCTCTACTAGATAAGCCAGAATTATCGACGTTGTATGGTTTTGTTCAAAGACAAGGTACCGCAGAGTACTACTGAGAATCTGATGATCCAATACGGCAAGCAACTGGAAATACGACATATCAAGCTCAATATCCAAACAATTCTGCCTCTACAAAACCCACAGATTATACCGTCTATGGAAAGCCAACGGCATAATAAAAAGCCAAGCATAAATTACTGTTCGAGTTATATCATAACGTGTAATAACCTCGTGATGAACTACCTCTATGCTATATTAGGCTACTGTTATGAAACCATAAAAGTGTTTTATAACTAATAGATTGTCTTGAGTCAGTAAGGACTATGTTAGTTAATGAACGATAAACATATAAAGGATAGAAGAAATCATGTAGAAGGAGAGATAGAAATGATCACAAAAAAAATTACAAATACTAATCAAATTTTTACTCCTACGACTATCAAATCATATATACTTTATTCGCGTTCTAAATTCTCTATTATTAATTGACTTTATCTTATGAGATCTACCCATCTAATCTAAATAGAAGTTAAATAATTACTCATATGACTAAAGCCTCCCTCTCCCTTCCATATCAAACCACAGGGACAGCAAAAAATTTCCTCCAATACCTGCCTGCCTGCCTCAAGAATATATATATATATATATATATTGAAATAATAAGATCAAGCCAAGTAAGGAGGAAGGAGTAGATAGATAGATAGATAGCCATAGTAATAAAATTACAATTATTATTTATTGAGTTCTGAGAATCGGTGTTAAATTGATGCTGGAAGAGTCAGATATATATTCTTCTTATAATGCTCTATGATGAATCGTAATGTACGAGCCCATATTGTTGCCAAACTCTTAGTTACTGAATTCTTCGGGCGGCAAACCCGAGTTTCATCACTGATGTGTATTTTGTACTTTGATTCTACTACCACCCTGAATAATTTATCAGTTTATCATATACAAATAATTAAACATATCTATATATACATATATAGATATACTCTTGAAGAATTCATTCACCTCTGTATTCTTTTCGTGGAAGAAATTATGGTTGAGTTTTTGGAACACCTATTGAACAACAAATTATTGATTCTATATCACCAGTTAGTTATTCTATATGAAATTACGTTAATTTTGGAAGGCAGATTTTAATGTTGCTTAGTTGGTTGCCACCGAATCTGCTTTAACCAAAATTGGTAAGGTATTACTGCTTTGTAAAAATAGTAAGTGGAAATAGAAAGAAAATGTGCAACATCAATCTAACATTAAAGGACCCAAAAATAGTATCAACGGAGTAGCAAAGGTACAGGATGCGAGAAGGGCGCATTGCGATACAATCTGATCATTGCAATAAATAATACACCATTACATTATAAGTTAGTTTTAACGCTATTTAATTATAAATGTTGCAATGCTTCCCTAAGAAAATTGTGTTGAGTAGTGGAAGCCTTCCACCATGTCCGTCCCATCTCGCGTTTGATAGATAATCAATTCTCAATAAAGTTTTAGTGTTTTTAATTATTCATATCCATTTGAAAAAATTGTGCAATGTTGAAATTAAAACGGGATACCATTGGTAAGCAGTTGAAACTGATCATAAACGCCGGTTGAGTAACTTTTGTAGCTGGCTTTAATCAAGCCCTTCATAAACTCCGCAGCATCTCTCTCGGTTTTTTCAAGTACGAATCGTTCCTTAAAGTTCTTTATTGTCTCTAATTTGAAGCAAGGTAACCCAGAGTCAATCATGAGCAAGACAATTTGTGATAGTTGTTGTGTATACTGTCGAGAAGCTAGAAATGCCTTTATACTGAGCTCCTCAAACCATTTAAATATCTGGTGATCAGTGCTTCCTCCCATTACAGCTATCATTTCTGAAGTAAGCTTAAAAGGTGCTCTCTCAAATTTTACCCCACCTGGAGCAATATCGAAACAGAAACCAAAATCTATATGCACAATATGACCAGCATCATCTATCATAATATTACCATTGTGGCGATCCTTAAATTGTAGCAAGTAAGAAATAATTGAATAGGCGGCCATACTTTTGACAAAGTTACCTCGCGCCTCCTGAAATCGTAGTGAATCTTCATTTCCGTATTTCGATACAAAATAATCGTATAAACCATTAACTGCTTCCCGCCCTAGCATATCTCGAGAGATAGAGTTGGGTAAAACATCAATAACACCACAACCAGGAGCAGTTGCTGTAACTCGATAGGGAAACACGTAAACATCTAATCCAACATTTTGAAATATTCCCCGGAAAGCCGCAATCATTTGTAATGCTAAGACATCTTGACGACAATCATCCCCAACTTTAAAAATGGCTGATTGCCAAGTCTCAATACTGCTCTCTTGTTGAAGATCTTCTTGATTATCGAGATCCTCTGACATTCCTTCAGTTTCTTCTCTTATGCCAACAGACTTTTTTATTCTAAAAGTTGCCATATAAGGTGCTTTAGCATGACTCTGAAGTGGCCTTCCAGATTTTCGATCAATACCAATAACGATACCCTCAGGATTACTTGGTAAGTAGACTCCAACTTCAACCTTAATTTTTCGTAGCTCCTCTTCAATTTTTTGCTTTTTTTCTGGTTTTGGTCGCTTGATATAAGGCTTCAGTTTTCCAGAAATACTCGTCACCTCGTCGAAAAATGCAAATTCTTTTTCATAGAAAGCCCTGGAATTTTTGGAAAACTCTTCAATCATTCGGACCATGACTTTATCAAAAGTCGGTTTCAAGGAGTCAGGCTAGTGGAATTAAAGTTAGTTATTACACACAGTCTTTGTCATTTTTAATTACTAACAATCCGAGAGTCTTCATCTTTGTATGAATTTGCTTTCATATTCCATATTATTTGGTGCGCAAAAAGTTGTGAAAATTTGGCTGTTTCAATAATGTATCTTTCAATGTAGCCCAAGCTATCATATCGAAGCGCTTGTACAATTTGGGGGACGTAAAAAAAAGTAACATCAACAGGATGACTTTCTAATGCACGCACAGCATATTGCAAAACATAAGGTTCATTTCGATATTGTGGTAAGAAGTATGTGATCGCACTGACAGGATTTACTGGCTCCCAATAAAGTAAAAACTAAGTTTGAATCAGCGTTTGATGTATCAAAGAATGAGTGGATAAAAAAATTTAAACCTTGAGTTGAGATGACAAGTCATCGAGCAGATTATCTCCAAGAAGACTCTGAATTGCCTCGGGATTTGAAGTAGCTTTGTCGGGATATTTGAGGAGTAACCATCTAATTTCTTTATGTAGTTTTACAGAAGGAAATCTGATAAATAATTGAATCGCCAATGCTGCACTTTCATTCCATGCAGTTTTTATTAGACTGATTAGGGTCGCCTTTAGATAGATAGATTAGTAATGGGAAATTGTGAAATCTTAAGGAATTTACCTCTGTGAACCCTTTACCTGGGCCTGCCAAAGTACGAATGTCATTTGATTCAGCAAGGGGATAAAGCCAAACGCCGATTCTTTGCCGTTCACTCTCTATTAAAAGCTGTAACAGTAATTCTTTAGATTGGATCATTTTCAGCTTTGATGCTGGTATACTAGTACTGCTTATTTCAACTCTCTGCAAAGCACTTGAGACATCATGCAACAGAATATTTTCTGCCTTGATCTGAAGTCGGTTGCCTCCATATGACCAACGAGGTGTGTGACTAAACCACGTTAAAGCTGCAGAGAGAATTTCGTTTTTAAAATCAAGTTTAGTACGACTGTTAAGTCTAATACTATTACGTAAAATATTCAAACTCAAAAGAATAATCTGGAATCTAACTTCTCTAGCAAGAGGATGAGCTGTTGCATGGCTCAATCCTTTGAGACTAGTATCAAGTATTCGAAGGAATACCTTTTCAGTATTTTCACTACACAGACGCATTGCATTAAAATGACTGTTTAGAAACTGAACTAATTTCACGTGCGGTGCAAGCAAACTCTGCGCTTTTTGAACCTTTTTAATGACTGTTGTTCGATCACTTGGGGCAAATTCTTTCTTGATGTAAAATGGATCAATATGTAGGAAATCGGGGCAAAAGACTCCCCGATACTGATAAATAGTCAGTTCCCACTGCTGAGCAATCTCGACCAAAAGACGCGACTCCATTCGCGGATTTTCATTCAAAACTCCTAACCATAAAGATATGCCTAGCTCAATTGAGCTCTTTGTAAACAGAAGAAAAGGAATGCTAACTATGTAGTGAACAATAGCGCATTCGTCTTTATTTGTGCGGTAAAGCAATGATGCTGCCCTTCGAAGAATATCCCGCAACTCCACAAGAGAAACAGATTTATGTTCACATAATCTTTTTTCTAGGCGTGCAAGAATAATAATGGCATCTTCTAGGCCTAAGTTGTTCTCGATCGTATGAGGGGTATGACGGGGTAACCGTAGCCATTCAAAATCATGATGAAGAAGTGGACCCGACTGTCGATATTCCTGCCGAGTAGTATATTGAGCAATAAAATCCGATGCAGTGTTAATGTTACAATCACCTTGATGGTCTATTGCCTGAAGTCTTTGGTCCGAACTAGGAATAAGCGATCCCATTTCGATTGCGAATGACCTACCTAAAGATACATAGTTATAGACTCCATGGTCGTCATACTCTGATAAATATGTTTGTAGGAGCCCCTTGACATCAAGTGGTGCAATATTGATTACACTTGTTACCCATGATTTGGCTCTCCTATATAAATTATTTAGTGTACGTCGACGTAAATCGAAGTCATCAGATAGTTCAACTGTAACATTAGCACGGGTGGAGCTAAAAGATGATCTCCATTCATATTCATCAATCTGAGCTCCAAGGAAGCTAGTCCACATTAGCGTCAAGAGTTCGAGGAGGGCAAATAGCGAGTATTTTTGACACATTGCGGAAGGTACTTCATTTATAATACGGTCAGCACAAGTTAGAGCTGCTTGTTGTACTCTATCAATTCGATGACAGCAGTGGCAAAATATTGAAGCTAGCTGTTTTGACACACATGGAGCAGAAAATGGCTCGTAAGTTCCAGATAGAGTTTTACTCAGGTATTTAGTAATAACTGCACTGGTTATAGCCTCCATAGTGATACTCATATCCCCTTTTCTCATACTTGGCTCCAAGAAGTAGGTTAAGGCCTTAGTACAATCACCGGTCTCCGCCCGCAATGTTTCTATTAGATAAGCAGCATGCAAAAAAATAACTTTTCGGTAGCTCATGCCTCGTATTTCAGATGTTCTTGATGGCAAAAGAGAGCAGAGCTGTCTCTTAAGTTTCACCTCATAATTCGAGCTACCCCCACGACGAAGTACATTGTTCAACTCGATATCGCTTTCGACTTGTTCACCTCTTTGCTCGGTGACTAGTGGTTTCGAATGAGCTGCAATCAATCTCAATTCCTTGAGATGATTTTTTTTTCGTTCGGTGTTAGTCGCAAAGCCGTGAATTATAATATTAAACCATGCATCTCGAACCAATGACAAGATTTCCTCATCAAAATTATCTTCAGAAGCCAGGTCGTTGTGTGACATTAAGATGGCCAATGGCTGTAACAACTGAGAGATTTCTTGAGCTGCAAACTCAACATCTGCCTCACGTTTATTTTCACCTTGGTGCAAATCTCCTTTGCTAATTATGGCTTCGAGTAAATGTCGAAAGTAGATTTCGAATAAAGGGGAATCTTTACCAAGACTTAGCGAGAGATGATTTCTACCCTCAGCAACCTGGCTATTTTAGTTTTTTTTTCTTGCTAAATTAAAAGCTAAGTAACTTTACTTACAGCTAGTAGCAATGCATCATTTTTTTGTAAAATACCTTCCGTTGAAATTTTTGCATATAATTTAAGTAGAGAACGAAATTCCAATGAGCCACCACTTAGAGCTAGCCTGGAAGTTTCAGTAAAGATTCGTGCATCTATAGAGTGGCTGATCTTGTCAAATCTCTGTGAAAGCATTGATTGGGCTAGAGCTGTTATTTTGGTGTCGTTATATGTAGAAGCAATCGTACAGATCGCTTCAACAACGTTACCATGAATAATGGTCATGTCTTCACTAGCATTGACGGGTAGAGATACAGAGCTTCCTGAAGAGTATTTTTCTACATCCATATGAGTTTTTCCATTCTTACTTACCGCTATCTCAGTAATAAGATTGGTTGAAAGAGTTTTATCACTTGCCATGCCTACACTTAGATCATTTCCGAGGAGGTATATGGTAGTAATAACAGCATCAGGTGATAAGAGTTGTAAAACGTATGCCAAACATGATGAGGCCGCAGTTATTACTTGACTAGAAGCGCGACTATTTACAATGAAACGAGGTAATAATCGACTCACGTTTGAAGCAAATTGTGGCGAAAGCTTTGAAACCAAGGCTATAGATCGAAATACGATATTCGCCAGCATCTTATCTGCCATCTGAATGGGGTCGGCGAGGGTGCTTTCAAGCCAGGTTATCAGGGCCTCAACATCGTATGTATTTTTATCAAAAATAACACAATTTAAATAACTTGCCAGAGCACCTGCCTTTAGAGAAAAGTCCAAATGCTTCCGTCCAAAACGCAAATAATCAGCTCCATCTTCAAGATTAGTCAACTCAGTAGATGCAATATCTGATAGAATTTCAATAGTTTCGTATTCCACTGCACCAAAGTTGCTAGAGGAAGCTTTGGAAGTAAGTTTCCTTCCAACAATTTTTAAGTCTAAAATATCTAATACTTGTTGCAGTTCAAATTCTGCAGATAAAACTGATGAAGTCGCCACCATTAACCACATGAGAGATTTTTGAACCAACATAGCACCGAGCGGCCTTCCAATGGAACTATAGTGCTGAATATATTGCTTCCATTCTTTTATATTGTGATCAGTAAGGTGTGTATTGCGTATGGTTGAAAATGCTGTCTCAATGGTTACCAAGAATTCTCCGGTGAACATAACCCGAAAGAGCTTAATCAAGCTCAAGCGATCTGAAGGACTCCAAAACTTTACATAGATTGTAGCTGCATCAAGAAAACCCAACAAAGAAAGGGTAACATTAGCTACAGCAAGTGCATTCTTTACCTCGGTAGGGTTGCCTGGGCGAGGATAAGATAGAGTTTTTGATGCAACTTGACATCTATTCAGATATACCCATATATCATTCTTTACGCTTTCTTGAAGGACATCTTTGTTGGCTCCTAGTAAGAGTAATGCTGAAATCAAATGAAAGCTTAAGGATTCGATCGGTGATGGTTCAATGTCCCTGAAAAATGGGGATGGCTCAAATGCTTGCTTATGTGCTTCAAGGATATAGGGTGAGAGCAGAGATATCAGTTTTTCTTTGTGTTTCAAATCGCTGAAATATTGTGCGGCTTTGCAAAGGGCTAGAATAACTTCAAACTCCTTAATACTCTAGTTTTATCAGTATCCTTTTTAATTAGATGGAAGCTCATGAATGAATCAGCCGAGGCTATACCATAAACTGCTGTAGATGTGACTGAGATTCTAATATTTGATTTGAGTTTTCATCAGATTTTATCTCTGACCTCGAATAAAGTGAGCTAGCTCGAAAAAGCCTGTCGAGTTCTGCATCGCTGGCGGCGGATTTTGTTGTAACAGCAGTGTTTGCAGCCAGAATTGCTATTTTTTGCAATGCCTGCCGACGAATACCCCGCGATCTGCTGGCCATAGATTGAAGGTTTTAAAAAGAATAACATTGATTGATTTGTGGCTCGCCCATTATTTTCCATTAACTAATGTTCTGAGGTTGTAGATTTCCTGGTTTTCTGTGATGCTTTGCTCTTGGCGCGAGGTCAACAAGTGGTAGATGAACTGCATAAATTTTTGTGCAGATCTGCCCCACTCTCATCCTCCTCCAAATCCCCTGCTCGTAAACCGGAAGAGTCCCTTATAGCACTTCAGAAAAAGCATAGTCACGTGTTAGACCCCTGAGCCCCACATTACTCCTGTACAAATTCAAGTTGGATCTGTAACTATGAAATTTTGCGCTTATCTCTACGAGAGTGAAGTAGAGAAGTAATTTTCAAAATTTCTTATAGTTAACAGTTGACACGAATAAATACTTATTTACGTTAATAAATGGATGGCTCTCTAGAAATTGAATAAAAGCCTATTCTTATTTAGCACTGGTTATATTAAAACATGATCAAAAGAGTTTCAATATATTTACTTGGATTTTTTTACAAAGGTAGAAAAAGAACAGTTTAATGGCTGCGAGGTAATTTAACTAGTATTCATGAGACAGACAGATGTGGGTAGTTGTTTTTATCAAATGTATTAATTGTTCACTTATTTGATGGTTGATTCTCCACGTTTGAAAGGTAATTATATCTTGTGATAAATTTTTGATTTGAAATGTAAAGGAAAAATCTTGCATCGACTTATTGGCATGGAAAA
>MCFK01004241.1:0-11922 GCA_003610855.1 Erysiphe neolycopersici | reverse complement strand
TTCCCCTGTATCTATAATTAGATATGGTTGCTAAGCGATATTCCTAACCAGATCCTGACAACTGCGTTGCTCAATGAGTATTATGCAACTTTTCATTTTATTGAATGAATGGTATTAATCGATAGATTGCATAAGATTGAGTTGGGTTGTTTGCTAGAAGCTCAATTTGCTGGTGAAATTGAAAGTATGGGTAATTGGTTTTATTGTTTCTTTTGTATTAAAAATTTGGTAGCATTAGGTAGAGATTTGGGATAAGTTATTAACTAATATGTCGATAAATTTCAGTTTTATTTGAATGCTACATGATTCAATTAACGATCTTTAGCTATAGGTTGGGTCATCGATAAACTATTTGCTAGCCAGTTCGTAAATAGAGTAAGATTGAAGTGTGTGCTTTACCAACTTTTAAAGGATAGTATTCCTCTTCTTTTTGATGTACCAGCTTTGTCACGAACATCTTTTCAACTATGTAAATTTACATCAATTGAAGGATCGTGTTGATGTCAAATTTAGTCCTATATTGGATAGCGAGTATTCGACAAACCATCAGTTTTTGGGAATTGATCGGGATTCGAATTGAAAAATTGTGTGAAAACGATAAAACGATGTATGAGGAGTTCAATTTCGTCGATTCGTCAGAAGTATACGAAAGATTTGAACTCATCAGTCCAAAATCGTAGTTGAATTTGCATCCAATGGCAAGAATTGAAAACGTTTGCAGCAGATCTATCCCGTTTTCTAAAATTCTAGAGATATCTAGATGGCATTTAGATGAGATACGATCTACTGTCTAATAATGTATATAAATACTTGTACTTCCTGAATATTAGATCTCCATAGTTTGAATATTAAATACCATCTTATATCAAAATTGCACATGCTTTACTCATCAGATTTGCAACAACATTTATTTTGTTGATCAGAAAAATCATCGCTTGTTGGAGCATTCCAAACTTTCATGAAATCGCTAGTAAAATCTTTTGCCGAATTATCATCTAGTACTTTGGCAATATATGATACTTCGAAAGCCATCTTGATATGCTATGCACAAAGAATCTTTTCAGAGTTGATTAAAGCTCAGTCTATGGCATTCATTAGTGCTAGCTCTCGGTCCGTAAAAGTCGCACCAGGCTCATTGATATTGTTTTCTTAAAGGAATTTTCGTGGGACATCAGTAGCCTACACGTAGTCTTCCTTAGTCTCTTGAGTGAGAAATGTATACCCATCTTCAGACGTAATTTTAATGTTAGTAAATCCAACTTTATGAAATGAAGGCATCCCGAATCGATTTGTACAACGTGTATAGTCCATTTTCAGTAGTTCATAAAATTGAAGTAGTAGAGCATAGAACAATTCACGTTTTATACTGAAAGAAAAGACGGATTAGGAAGTCATCGGTCCTGTATCGAGTTCCAAGTCCGGCTTTACTATCAATTTTTCTTTCTCAATATTATTTTTATAGATTAGAGAAGAATTTCCACTTGATTATCTGTCGATGTGGAGGGCTCATTGCTGTGTATAGTGAGTGAAATCGATAGAAAATTCGTCATCCGATGAAAACTTCCTTAACGCAAAGAGATAGCTATGCCGCAGACATCCAGAATATCTTAAGCCTTTTGACTTGCTATCTTCATTTCCTGGATGATCAACATCTTAATTTACGAAAAGTTTTGTCACACTCTGATTTTTGGGTTTTTTTGGTTAATAGGCGCAGGCCGTATCCATTTTCTGCTACATCAGTTCGACAGGCAGAAATTGCATTATCTGTAGTCGCGAATCGGGTAGAAATTAGTATAAATAGTTGAAAAACACATATTCAATTTTTAAAGCTTTCTTTAGCCTGTGAATGAATAGTAAAAAATTATTATAAATCACTATAAATACGTTAATTAATAGCCTGCGCTAGTTGGAGCTTTAAATTACTCTAAATTTAAGAAGATTGGGTCATTTACATATGTAGATAACGGATTGGATTGTGCAGAATTGGAAATATCTCCATTTGGATTCGATTATTTAGTATGCTGACTAAAGACAGCCCAATGTACAGTTGTTAAAGACCCCTGTAGCAGTTGCTATGCCAATAATTACTAAGGCTTCTAGCTATTCTAATTGGCATATTCGGGCAGGGTGTACAGAATAGCAATTATAAGAATGAGTTGAGGATCTATTAGGGGGGTTCACATCGGCCTTTTTTTGGTTATTTCGTTAATTTTAATTAAAATAATGACCAAAGATTTATGCAGATAATCCACCTCCAGAAGTGGGAATTTTACGACGGAATAACCAGGTGTGAACCCCCCTAACCATTCACGAACAAATATCAACTATGTGACTTCGTCATGTAGTCAATATTTGCTGCTAAATTAGTATCAAGACCACAAGCCACAACACAAATATGATCTTGTTGTGAATATCCTAAAAGTTAGATTTCCAACTCTTAGATTCCTGAATTTCTAACAGAAAATAAAACATAAAAACAATAAGTGCATAGTCAAAAAGTAATAGAAATTATAGGACTTCGTGCGAAATCTTACACTTAGGCATCTAGATGTAACAAAGCTTGTTTAGGCAAACTGGTTCGCGACTACCTAAATGTAACTGTATACACAGTTAATGGGTATATTTAAGTGTAGAGAACAATAATATTAAATTCAGCTCTTTACACAATACATTAATTCCTAGACACGATCATTCTCTTACAAAATTCCATTCTATATATGTATATTATTCTTCCTAGCTATATTTTCTCTAATTCTTGATAAAACCATTGTAATGTTTAAGAATTTCCAGACTTGATTTCCAGGAAGAATACTAATAATTGTGCAAGTCTACGTTGATTTTAGAGCAATACTTCTGGAAATTAAATATCTTTGTTTGCCTTGGTTTAAAATGCCATCCAGTCTTAGTGCTCAAGTCATTATTTGTAACTAGTTGATCTGCTCTCAATCTAGAATACTGATTTGAGAGCCGCAGCAATTCTTATCATACATGTGTTTAATCAACTTGTTGTCGACGGAATGGGGTCACGGGTAGAACCGAAATTCAACTACGTTGAAAGAGAGATGGATTTTGTTATAAGTCGCCGCCTGCGAACACGAGATTGCATAAAATATATCAACAGAAGATTGTTCTTGGCTTCATGTCAATTACAGCAACTCAAGTATAGAGTTTTAAGGGATGTTTATTATATGATTTGCCGTGTTCGAGATAATCGACCTGCAAGAACGGTTGCAGAAGCCTTTACTTTTATGCTAACCGTCAAAAGATACGAGAGAGTAATGGAGCTTGGACGAAGGATTTATTCAATCCGCACAAAGATCCAAAAGTTTCTCAGGTACATGATTGATGAAAACCTGTGGCATGTATCGCCGGTATGATTTTTTTCTGTATTAATCAGTATTCATAGAGCTAAAACGTACAGGATGGAATACAGAGCGTATATAACGAGGATTCTTACACAATTGTCCAGCTATATAACGGATCTGGATATCAAAACAACCTCCGAGCAAGGTTGCGGAATCTGTGAAGAACTGCAGATTTTGTTTTTACTTTTTGCCCTTGATAAAATAGTTAAAGTTATGATACCCGAAATTTCTTATTTTGTAAGAGCTTCGTCGCCAAGCTAAAATACGATATTTAAGTTTCTCATTGATTACATGGCCACCATGCACAACAATCGTTGAATTAAGATGGGTATTTGGATGTTGTTAATTTATCCTTCTTTTTAACAGCTAGATGAATTTTAGAACTTAACCAAGCATAATCTAGGTTGATGTATGAGAAAAGAGAAGTCAATCCTAGAGGATATTTTGTGTTGTGCAGAAGGCGAATAATATGTTTTAAATTTTAAGCCAGCGTCCAACAATTAAAAATGAACTTAATACTCCTTTATGGAATAAGTGAGCCAAAACATATAAAAGAATAATAATCATACAGTTGTGAGGACTGTTGCATTCTTGTACCAACTTAAGAGAGGATTTTCGCCGTTTTTTGTTTCTGCCTCATCAATAAATGCCCATTTTTGAAGAAATTCTTCGTGTGAGACAACTCTTGTGAGTTTGTTAGTGATAGCCATATAAATTGGCGCCACAACACTGAAGTTGGTAGGAAAGAGAATATCAAAGTAACCTTGATGAACCTATCCAAATTAGCCGAAATAATTTACTTACACGAAAGAACAAACCAAAGGCGTTGTTACAGTAACCACTCTTCTTTGGTATCTTGTCTGTACTACTGGAGCATTCACACCTTTAATACTATCAGGCAAGACATGGAAGTCACTTGTGACTAACTTATGACTTGGAAAGAATTTTGCCAAAATGTCAAAAAATTGCATAAGCCTAGTCGGTATATATTCTGGTTCACTCAAGTTAGGAGTAAAAGGTATGTAGCTCATCACTCTTCTGAAAGCCTTTGAGCGTAATGGGTGAGGGTACTGGCCATCCGTTGCTGCATGACGAACCCGAAGAAATCTCGCGGCAACAGGGTCAATAACTGGAGTGTAAAATGCATAAAAATCCCCATTGCTATCAATTAGAACAAGGCCTTGTAAAGGTTTCTCAGTTACCGGATGATAGCGGATACAGTCATGTGCAAAGTTGTCAAATACTTCCAAGGCCAAAAAAAAGCATGGCGAAGCAACTATCTGATTCCACTCAAATATACTTTTATTAATAATTTCTACTTTCTTTGAATGGCCTTTCGCATCAGCATTCCGAAATAGTTGCTGATGCTGAAGCCTAGCTAAGTTTTCAGAAATTTCAATGATTTTGAATTTTGTTCGACTATACACTGAAGGATCCGTATCTCGGATATAATCCAATATATTCATCATAAGAGTTCCATTTCCAGCACCCATTTCATAAATTATTAAATCTTCATATGGATATTGGACAAGCCTATAATTGCTCACTAAATATCGAGCGATAGCTTCGCCATAGTATGGTTTGAATAGTTCCGTAGGTGTATGCCACAGCTGCCGCAATTCATTATATTCCTTAAGATCAAGTTGATCTTCGAAAGATGTATATTGTTGTCCCAATATTCGATAGAATTCTGGTTCATCTTTCATAGAATTAAAATCAAATGGTTCCTTAGGTGTAAAAATAATAACTTGCTTGGAGAAGTATCCATATGAAGGGTTGTATAAAGAATCTATGAATTATTAGTTTTTTGGATATTATTTTCCTTTTTGTGATGGCCTGGTATCACTCCACCCTCAATAAAATCTCTCATAAGCATTTTTACTCTTCGTGGACGTTCCCTTCTTCCCCGTAGTTGTTGTGCAGTAACAATTGGGTATCTTTCGAAATCTTCGGCTTTATCAGCGGGCCAAATTTCTGTTCTCTGCTGCCATTCCACATTCGGCTTCAACTGTCTGTACAAAGTTGTAGATATGCTTCTTTTCTCAGTATGTCCCCCATTTGTCTTTCGAAGGGATCTCTGATGGCGCAAATGTTGGTTTATTTTTCTACTTGAGAAATTTCTAAAGAATTTAGTGATGATTGAGCTCTCCATAACATTCTGATGTCTAGATTGATTTTTTCTGTGCAGCTAATATAGTCCTTGTATACTTCGTTAGACTCACCGCATCTGTCATATTGCTTTTGATATAAGCTGTGTGACCCCAACTACAGCATACAATCTGCCTATGCGGCCCGGTACCATATAGACAAATTTTGTCAAATACCGAATCCTAAGACTGTCAATTATAGAAATTAATACATAGATACTTGTCATGAAAATTTATGTCGAAATGAATTCCATGACCCAGTCAAAAGTTAATAGTATTGGATATGCATCTATAGCTTTTCTTTCAGGCATTTTCTTTACTCTAGGTCTACAAGAGATACGCAAACTACATATTTTCAGAGATTTACTGCAAACTAAAAAGTCACCAACAAATTTATTTTCTCTCCTTAATTATTGTATCAATAAAGTGAAAGGGAATACAAATTCCTTAAAACAGCTTGTAGCTAATGAGTCATCGATGCCAAAAATACCCGAAGGAATTGAAGAAGTCATTGGTAATACACCTTTATTTAAGATTAAGAGCTTGTCTCAAGCAACTGGGTGTTTGATTTTAGCAAAGGCCGAGTTTTTAAATGGCGCAGGTGGTTCGCCTAAAGATAGAGTCGCTCTTAACATGATTCGCACAGCTGAAGCACAAGGTATCCTAAGTCCAGGAAGAGGAGATACGATTTATGAGGGAACAGTTGGATCTACCGGCATCTCTCTAGCCAGTCTAGCTAGAGCACTTGGCTATAAAACTCACATATGTATGCCGAGTGATCAGAGTCAGGAAAAAGAAGATATTTTACGGTGCCTGGGGGCTCAGGTTGAAAGAGTTACGCCTGCGCCAATAACGAGCGATAAACACTTTGTTAACTTGGCCAAAAAGAGAGCATTTGATCACACACAGGGTTCTTCTGGGAGTAGAGGTTTTTTTGCCGACCAGTTTGAAAATCTAGCAAACTTTAACGCTCACTTTTCGAGTACTGGGCCTGAAATTTGGGACCAGACAGGAGGCCAGATTGATTTATTTGTCTCCGGAGCTGGAACTGGGGGCACAATCTCTGGTGTCGCGTTGTATTTGAAGCAGAAAAAAATAGGCCATAGCAAACCACTGAAGGTTGTATTAGCTGATCCAGAGGGAAGTGGACTATATAATAAAGTAAAGCACGGTGTGATGTTTTCAAGCTCTGAAAAAGAAGGAACTAGAAGAAGAAATCAGGTTGATACTATAGTTGAGGGGGTTGGTATAAACCGATTGACGAAGAATTTTGAGGCAGGTATGGAATTAATTGATGATTCTGTAAAGGTAAGTGATATCCAAGCAATGAAAATGGCGAGATGGTTAGTAGAAAAAGATGGTATATTCGTAGGAAGTAGCAGTGCGTTGAATTGTGTGGCTGCTGTTGTGGCTGCTCTTGAGATGCCAAAAGGTAGTCAAGTAGTTACAATAATTTGCGATAATGGAACCAGACACTTGAGTAAATTTTGGAAAAAAATAGTGGAACTTAAACCGGATACAGGTCTTGGAGGGGAAGACTTGTTCAATATATTGGGTATCAAAAATAACAATGATAAGCGCGAAAATTTTGATACCACAGTTATCAAAGCCAATGGTTTCTGGCATGAACAAAACACGGAATAATATTTCCTCCCAAACTGTAATTCATTGGTGTACTTATTCATGGAGGCCATCAAGATAATATTCATCCCTCAGCCCTATATTTAAGTCCCGAAAGTATCCGCTAACATAATTGAATAAAAGTCAATAGCGCCTCAATCATAATTATACGTCGTAGAAGGCTAGCTTGCTTGAGCTAAAATAAAACTGACACTAATATTTATGAAAACTGTCCTTATTAGCTAATATTCCACAGATCAAGCTTGCGTACGTACCTTCCAGCGGTTTCCGCAAACTGTGCACTCGCAAAATGTAGTCATCGGTTCATCAGCAGACCTGGTTTGTGCTTGACTATAACTGACTTTTTTCTGTCCGCACTTCCCACACTTTAATGCATCACTTATGCTTTTCTCTGCCATCGGCACTTGGGCCTTTTTCATATTTTCTTTGAGAATTTTTTCATCTTCCTGTCGCCGTTGACTTGATTTCAATTCATCATGACTCATAGAGACAAATTTAGAAGATGTAATATCTCCTGACATAACTTTTTGGCCTAGTTCACGATTTGACACAGCTTTAAGATTTTGAAAAAGTGACCGAATTTTTGCACGATATTCACCAGTATCACCTCCAAAGTGTTCAAATGCAGCTTTTTCAACTTCCAAAGCCTTGGCAATAATGCGATTTGGGGACTCTTCTGACATAAAACAGAGACCATTATATAAAAGACCAATACAGGCATCTCTTGATGGTATTCCAGTTCGTTTAACATCTACTTTCTCGTTTTCCCATCTTCTCTTTGAACTATCGCCTCTAAATGCCTTGGGTTCAGCATTAGGAGCAGGTGATGCAATCTTTGGCACAACTGAAATCTTTGGCTTTGACTGGATAATTCTTTTCCATTTAGAGACTATTTCAGCAGCAAGTCTAGCCACTTCTTTGCTTGAACTTGCCTTTAGCTTTGATATAATAATTCCAGCTTTCGTTGTCTACAAATTTGTTAGTTAATACTGCCATCGATACCTCAAGATGCGTAATTTTGATGACGGATAGATTATAGGTTAACAATTTTTTTCCTATATTCCAAACATACTCTTAACAGCTCTTCAGTGGGAACCACATCTTTTTTGAGGATCTCTAAAATATTGATCGTGACCGACACTGGCTCCTTCTCTGTAACAGCCTTTTGGAGGGCCTTGATGTTGCGTTCAACTTCGCGTGAATCCATTCCACCGTTCACTATCTTATGAGTTGTTAGAGAGATCGCTAGCGATTCACAGAGAAATGTAAGATTGATATGATATCAAATATCACCACTACAAGATAGAACTTGTTCCTATAGTGATACAATGCACACGAGGCTGAAGGAAAGACCCACTTACCCTGCATTTCTAGATCTATCGCTCTAGCTTTAGGAGGCTCATTGATGTTAGTATTTACGAACCGAAAGACTGTAATCAAAGCAATGAAGAATAGTGTAAGTTCATAAAATATATCTATATCTACAGTATGGCTGCAGCCTTTTGTTCAATGGTTGAATACTAAAATTTATTAATTGTGTCCCGGCATGTGACTCAGGTTCATGTGTAAGTTGTACTTGCTTAAACAAACTTTATATGGTGTCACTGTTGGGATTGAATTATAATTTTACTGGAATGACTATTCATAATACCGTAAAAAAATT
The DNA here is from genome assembly GCA_003610855.1 of Erysiphe neolycopersici. NCBI lineage: Eukaryota > Fungi > Ascomycota > Leotiomycetes > Helotiales > Erysiphaceae > Erysiphe > Erysiphe neolycopersici. The sequence goes on along the minus strand of MCFK01004241.1, from coordinate 3,106 downwards.
ATTCCAAGAAAGTGATCTACTATAGGTATGTGCCTGATGCTAATACTAACATTTAACGTGAAAAAACAGTATATAGAAATGTTTTTTTACGCAGTCCGTATCAATAGATGTAGGAAAGTAGTTATTGAAAGGTAGTTAATCCAGTGACAGATAATATATGGTGTTATTTCTATATACAAATAAACTGTTGGTATGCAACGGGATTAGGTAGCTTTCGATTCTTGATCCGAAAACCAAAAATCATATCTCCTAATTCTTATTCAGACCTGTTTAATCTACTCAATATTGTTCAATTTTGATCCCACGTCCTTGAGTGGATAGAAGAAATTTTCTGGGAACAGAATCAAATTATTATGAGATTCAACTTTGAAGAGAAATTGCGGTGAAATCCTCCCTATTTATAGCCTTACGGTTTAGTGCTAAATGAACTAAACCTGTTAAGCCCTAGTGTGCAATGGATGACAGTACATCGAATTTAATCAAAATCCTAAAGCGCTTCCATGCGAGGATCAGATTGATAGGCTAGTATACGTTTCAGTATGCTGTCTAGAGCAGTCATTAGATCTGTGTCAACTCTTAGATTTGCAGAATTCCGAGTGCAACCAACATGTTTAAGAAAAAATTTTTCGAGAAGATGGCGTCGACCCTTGACGAGCACTAATCATCCGAATAATAACCAAAAAAAATCATCAGAACTCGAGTCTGTCTCCTATGAAACAACAAATAAAGAGTCAAAAGTTAATGAGAGCTTTAATGATGATCATACTTCTAGAGAAATTTTGGAAAAGCCATTCCTAGATCTCAACTCTAACTCGATAACAAATGGACAACCTTCAACCAAATCTACCGATGGAAATACCCGCAGTACAGAGAAAATAGAAATTTCATCTCGTAAAGATGATCTAGATTCTAATGACTCCCTCGAAAATTATCCGATCTCCTTTAATTCCAAACCCCTATCGACATCAGATCTCGTTACGCAAGAAAAATACTCTTCAAACTACTCCTTACCTGACCTAACACAGGGTATCCCATCCTCACAAGACTATGATGCCAGAAAAAAACATACATCTTCAGACCTAAACTTGTTACACTTAAAAGGAACGTTTCAAAATGGAGGTTATCGAGACCGTGGCTCACTTCCAGCGTCAGCATATATCTCTTCTTCCGAGAAAAAACGACTACAAGTCGCAAACTACTTTTATGGTGCATTTTTTTTATTCTCAATCTTTGGAACTCTTTATCTTGGCCGTAACTGGGGCACTGAAGAGGAAGAAAATGAGCATTCACAAGCGCCATCAGGATGGTCAATTGGCCTAATGTGGAAACGAGCGAAAGCTCGAATTGGGGATGAATTAAATTACTACCAAGCGCCCGCTTTCAGAAAATTATTACCTGATGTAGATCCCATGTTTGAGAGACCATACACGTTGGTGCTTAGCCTGGAAGATCTTTTGATATGTAGTGAATGGACCAGAGAACAAGGATGGAGACTGGCAAAACGACCTGGCGTGGACTATTTCTTGCGATATTTAAGTCAATATTATGAGCTTGTAGTATTTACGACTCAGCCTTCTCATCTCGCTGAGCCGATCATTCGGAAACTTGACCCATATCATATTATTATGTGGCCACTATTTCGGGAAGCAACTTTATATGAAAATGGAGAATATACTAAGGTATGTCTCACGATATCTGTGTATGATTAAAAAGAGTCGTACGATTAATTTTTAATAGGATTTATCATTTCTCAATCGAGATCCCTCAAAAGTTATAATTTTGGATACAGACAAAGCTCACGTGAAAAAACAACCTGAAAACGCCATTATCCTTGAACCTTGGCGTGGTGACCCAAATGATAAAGAGCTTGTATCCTTGATACCATTTCTGGAATATATTCCAACAATGGCATACTCTGACGTTAGGAAAGCACTCAAATCATTCGAAGGTAAATATATTCCCACTGAATTTGCACGTCGCGAGGCCATTGCCCGCAAGAAATTTCATGAGCAACTGGAGGAGGAGAAAAAAAGGCGACCCAAGCGATCTCTTTTAGGCTTATTAGGAGATTCGCTCGGGATTAAATATCAGCCTATGATGTTTGATCCCAACGAACAGAGCCCAGCAGAGGCTTTTGCACAAGGAAAAATGCTACAAGATCAGGCCCGAGAGCGAGGACAGAGAAATTATCAGATTCTTGAAAAAGAAATTCGTGAAAATGGAGAAAAATGGCTTAAAGAAGAGGCAGCATTAGAGGAGAAGAGCAAGGAAGAAAGTATGAAAGCATTAAAATCGGGTATAACTGGATTTTTTGGCTTTGGGCAAGACACTGAGTCGGAGCCCAAATCTATCAAGTGATCTAATTCTTTTTGCCAAATTAATTGTAGTTAATACCTACTGGTAGGGCTGACCTTATGATTGTAAATATTATTTTTTTTTTCATTTGTGCTTTTATGCTTTGGGAAATTTTTCACTTCACTCTTAGGATAAAATTTGGAACCTTTGAAATAACGAAAATCATATTATAAAATAGACTAAGATGTATGACTAAATTTAAGAGTTTTTTTTGTATTTATTATCTGCTAGCAAAATCTCCTAACCTCTTTTGTGTGTTTCATTTGCCTTCAAGAAAAGGCCGTGATGGTTGTTGCTAAAATGGTTCGTTCATTTCATGGCTCTAGCAATTGTGGTGACAAAGGAGTTTCTGTAAAGCGTGAGATTTCGAACATAATTGAAAAGATTTGAGGCTGAAATATTGGATAAAATGATGTCGATTCACTTGTAAATTGTCACTTCCCCTAAATCGAGAGTTGGGTGGTTATATCCACTCAGTTTATAGTTGTTAAAAAAACCATGATCGAAATTATCTTTGTGCTTTTTGTAAAGCCCACAAGCTTGTCCTCCACTTTATGTAATGTAATGTAATGTAATGTAATGTAATGCCCTTGATCTTACGTTATGTTACAATAGTCAGACAATTGAGTGGTAATGTCACGGATTGAGTAGTGACCTATAAGATCGAACTAGGTATACAAAGTCTATGTTAATTCTCTTTAAGTGAGAAACGTCTATTTTAAGTTTATGAAGATATTTATGTACAAGATAT
>MCFK01004228.1:0-11878 GCA_003610855.1 Erysiphe neolycopersici | reverse complement strand
ATAGCCGATCTCTATATAAACAAATATCTAATTTCTTTTCCTAATATATATATATATATATATATATATATATATATATGTTGTAATTATGTGGGTCGATTATTAACAAATTTGATTATTTTTTGATTGATTGATTTTAGGTATTGAATTGTTTCAAACGTAAAGATGTATAAGTATGAGTTTGTTAAAGTTATCTTTTATTAGTGTAAACGAACCTTGAAGAAGTTGTTTACCTTTTTTTAACCCTGTTTACAGAAATTAGATCATTAATCCTACAATTGCTATAGCAATAGTCCCATGAACTTGTCCCAGCAATTAATTACCTTGTCCTTTTAGGCCAGTTAGAAGCTATGAAATTATTACATAATGTTGAAAAATCAGCGTGGAAAAAAATAAAGAGGTTTCAGGGATATTCGACAATATAAGTGGCTCATTTGAACTAGGGTTTCAAGATACTAATTTACATGGGTTGTAAAATAAAAATTTAATAATATTATTTTAGGCTTCAAATTCAAGCCGGACAGATGGCCGAGCTGGTTATGGCGCCAGGTTAAGGTTATCTTGACACTTATTTCCTGGTCACGAAAGTGGCGTGGGTTCGAGTCCCACTCTGTTCATTTTTTTTAAATTTAAGCAAAATAAACAAACGACAATAGAATATCAAACAAAGAATTTAACCGGAAGCGTCAATTCACCAAATTTTCACGTTTAGACCCAATCTTCATTCTGAAACAGCCGCTTAACTCCTACGCCTCTCAACAATATCCCTTTACTCTTACTGACCGCCATCTCTACAACCACTCGCCAATCTTAGATTCCTCGGCTTCCACGATTCACGGCCTAGCGAAATGGGGTTCAAAATTCTTCCTTATGAAACTTCTGCTCTTTCTATTGGAATAAATAGTGAACGAGTATATAATGTCTAGCAAGAAAGTCGCTGTTCAAAATCCACCGAAGAAGAAATTATGTTTCAAATGATAGCTAACAAAATTGACTATCATCGCGCTTCAAATTCGCATACGTCAGAAAGACAAGCTTGCAATTTCAAGATCTTCTGCGACGAGTTAGCTGAAGTAGCTTCAAAACACCTCGAAGCGTACATTCTGGACATACCAGTGACCACTCTGCCTAAGCAAAGGTCACGTGTAAGTTTACTTCCAATATGAAGGTCTTCAAAAAGTTATTCAAATGTTGTTACAGCAGGGATTCTAAAACCTACACCATTAATATGACCAATACTAGAGATACCACACGTCACAATTCACTAATAGAGAATGCTGATGAGTGACTTTCCCTATCGAGCGTGAACCTATTCCGGTTTCGCTTTTCTGGATTACATAAAAACTAAATAAACTTGGATCAGACAGGCAACTGATTAAAAATGTACCTGTCACCAAGACTGGACTCTTACTTTGCCCCTCCAAAGGAAATCTGAAAGCTCTCGAAGAGAAAATATCATAAAACAATATTTGTGCAGACGCTCCTTTGGAAAAAGCATCACCATGGATATAGTACCGCATCTCGAATGTTGATCGGTCTCGCGTATCTATAAATCAAAATTTGAGCATGTCTCAGTACCAGTCACTTAGGATTTGATTTCTAACGCTGTATAGCTTTTACAGATGGCACCAACTCAGTAAACATATCATGATTCAAAGACAATGCTGATTCCCCAGATTCGTCGCCTACAACAAGAATTGTACGACTGCCGGAAGGTCACAACCGACTTCCTCGTGTTCTTATTCTCTTTGGTTGTCGAAAATTACTCGCGTCCTCTCGCGCCATATAATGACAACCCAAACTACACGATGCTGGCTCTGGCACAATAGTAGAGTATGCGCGTCTTTCCCACGTTGCCGGTTATGCGGCTCCTCGCAATACTTTGAACTAGAACATGCAAATCATTGTGCAACAGAGATAGGTCACATTTTCTATCAAAAGTACATCCACTCATAGACCCCATACTGTTGAATATCCTAGATTTGAGCTTCGTCCTTACCCTTCTAAAGCCCCATGAATAAAAATACAGACTGCTGTGTTACGTCAAATTGGCACTGAAGTACGCCTCCGCTTTCAAGCTGACGCAGTCTGCATCAAATCCACACCAAAAAAACCTGTGAACAGCTCACAATAATAGAACACCAAGAAGCCCAGCAAACACTGCTGAAAAACTGGCAAATTGGGTGGAGAAAAACAATTATAGCCTTCCATCTTCCCCAGACATATCTACGCATCCCAGAGGTATTGTACTTAACCCTCAGTCTTGTAGAAAAGTGTCGAACGAATCTTAGCAAAGCGCATTGCGTGAATTGCTATTCGAGAAAAAGTCTTCATTACTCAACAATCTGGTGGCCTCCCTGGTAGGCTTGCTGTAGACCTCGCAACCTGCCTCACTAATTACGTGAAACGTGTTTCTAACAATGGGTGCACGGCATGTGTGGTTACTATAGACATTAAACAAGCTTTTGATTCTGTTTTACCAGGTAGGCTGATCCGTCGTTTGAGACAACAAGACTGGCCCAATAAGATGTTTAAATGGGTCACATCTATTACGATAAATCGTACGGTAAAAATTCGTTTGGATTGCGAAATAGGCTCATCACAGAATTTAGTCTACGGCCTATCACAGCACTTTCCTATATCGACTATATTATTCATGCTGTATATCCATCTCTCATCTCTTCAAAATTGGGTAAATATCAAGAAATTTCGGATACGCAGATGATATGGCTATCTTAAAAGCAATTAATTCTCTAGGCAATAATTGCACCTCATCATCTAGGACAATTAGTAAAGCCCTCGAGTGGGGTCGGGCTGAAATTGTTTATCTTGACCCTGGAAAAAATAGAGTTGCAACTCTTCTTACACCGTCGATCAGATAAGGAACTTAAGTCACTTCTTTGTCTACCTCTGAAAACATGGATACTAACTCCTGTGCTTGATGGTGTGGAATATATTATGACAAAACATAGTCTTTCAAAAAGCTTTTTTCTCTCTTGCTGGAAAAGTAATGAGGGTTATGGTAAATGCACCTCGCAGTCCTAGCAATACAGCAAAAGTTGCCAGCTCTAATCTCTTGCAAATAGCAATCCTGGTTTGTGTCCTTATTCGGCTCTTTTTTTGTCAGAGACATGCAGGCCTGGTATCAATAGGAATATAGATCAGTGCCGAGTGATACCCAAAAAGGTGATTGGGCACCTCGAAATCCTTCAAAAGATGGTTTTTCTTAGCTCTAGAGTGATCCTTCCGGTATATAGGACTACTCATATCCCTATCTTACTTTGAGAATTAGGCATACTTCCACCAGATATTGAGCTAGACAAAAAGATTAGACATGCAGCTCTTCGAACTCATCACCTAGATCGACACTATACACAACGCCGGCGGGCAGAAATTAAGTAAAAAAAGATACAGTGTCTTCCGCTTCTCAAGATGGGTCTTCAAACTCACCGAAATAGAATACATTGACCCCATCATTTGTATACCCTGGACTAACAATGAAAACTGAAATGCAGGACTCAGGCATGTACCCAGTTGGCCACTCTCTAATATAAACAATATTTTATTCTGTGACCTTACCGGTTACACCGACGCAAATTACATGAACTAGCTCCGTGTACATTACAACGGTTATGATGGTATTGAACTAGTGATGCAGTGTTGTCACTGATTATTTACAACAGCCATCATTTATCAGGACTACAAATTTGTGCACCAATCACACATACCCCTAAGTCAATCACTCAGTTTTTTTGACGCTGAAGTACATGCTACTGTAGAAGCTTTGGAAGCAGCCCTTTCTCTCCCAATCTCCCGATACTCAAATGAATTGTAAATCCTTATTAGAATTGTTGGTTACTTCCGGGATCACGACCTATAAACTATCGGAGGTCGAAAACTCTTTTGGAAATTTACGTGCAAAGGGCGTGACATAATTATGCCACGAATTATGTATGGCCCTCTATCAGAAACAATTGATTTTGAAAACCCGTGGTGTTTCTAGATATGCCGAGGTTCTCCCATGAAATATAATGTGTTTTACAGATATTTCCTTTCATATTAATTAAATTCAGAAAACTACTTTATTATGAATACTACGAGTAATTCACCGCTATCAACTCCTCGCTCTCGAAGATATCTCACTCGAGATCAACGTCATCGAATTCATACACTACGAAATCATGGATAAAGTCAATTGGCCATAGCCAGAGAGCTAGGAGTCACTAGGAGACAAGTGCAGTACAACTTAGAAAAGGAATTACTCACGCCGTCGAGGCGACTAGGACGACCACCTGCGTTAAGTAGCTATCAAGCTGATGAACTCGAAGCATTTGTTACATCATCCAGCACCGGCCAGCAAATGAACTATTTTGAACTTGCTCGATCCCAATTCCAGCATTGGAATGTGAGTGAAAGTGCTATTAAAAGAATTTTGAAAGACCGAGTATATGAAAGACGGATCACCCGTTCATAGCCACCCTACACAGCTAAACAAATTAGGATACGAAAACAGTGGTCCGAAGAACATATTACTTGAATTCTTGAGCAGTGGGATCAAATCCTCTGGATAGGCGAGACTTAAGAGAGAGAATGAATGGGCTTAGGCACTCAAGGGCTTGGGTCACAAGAAAGGACGGTGCTCAATTTTCTTATGTAACGAGATCCATATTACAATATCAGACTCTAGCATGATGAAGCCTACCTCTGAGGCTGTGTCACTATAAATGGGTAAGAAAAAGTACAGGCTGGACGTTTTGGGGGTCTTTCTCTTGGAATGAGAAGGGTCTCTTTTTGGAGAGAGATTGGGGCTCTATTACAGCATAAAAATACAGCACTAAGATTTGTTCCCTTAATAGAGAGATTATTGAGTTCTGAGGGTTCATGGAGGATAGAGGTATTTTCTAAATTTCGTTGTTATAGGGGATGGTTTTTGGGAAGGGAATAAAAGAAGTTTAAAAAATGAGTTCTGGGGCAGGCAGCGATGAGTGAAGTTTTTGACGCGTCTGTTATCCAGCTTGCTCCTGTTTTGGAGTCTTGGAACGTAGGAGTTATTTATTATAAGCCAATAAGTTTACTAGAGAACATGTTTCAGTCACAGGCTTTATACATCAAAGGTCCTGGAGGGTTCGGTTTCCGGACCTACATCGGGCACATACGAGATCATTGTTATATGGTACAAGCCTGTGTCTAAATAAGGACGTATTTCACAATGAGAGCCTAAGGTGGGTCATGAAAACATAATATCAAGAACGGCCCCAGCATCATGAGTAGGGATTTTGTAAGAGTTGAGTAGAGTGAGTCCTCGTGACCCTGTCCATTCTAAGCGAGAATCTCAGTTAGAGGGTTCGCCACGTGCTGCTGGGTCCCAAGCTGTATGACGTATATTAATGTCCCCTCTAAGAAAATCGGGATTCACTGGGAGTGTCAAGGATAGACGCACCGTGTTACGGTTTGACTGTTGATCTCAGCTTAGGTGGTTACCTAAGCAATCATGTGACTAATTATAGATAAATATATTGTATAGATTCGTTTATACTTTCCTTCCTCATAATTAATAAATAATCAGATATGTATTATGACCAACTTGGAAACCGTCACACACAGCCTCTCCTAAATATGTGGCACCAGGTGGAGGATTATATATTCCAACATTCTATTAGTTTTTTGCCGCGGCGGGAAATATAATTTCTGAGTATATCACGCGAATACGTGTTAGGATGAAAGGGTGAGAGGCCTTTATCTTTCCGAGTTTGTGTCATCACTCTAGGCCGGTTTGACCACTCCGGCAGAGGGGTAAAAGCATTATAATTTGCAAGTGTCTTGGTAATTTCACGTATGATTCCCGAGTATATCCAGGATTCTTGTAGTAAAATAAGGTCAGCTCCGCTGCGAGAAGCCAGTTCGAGGGCGGCGTCGTGAGCCGTGCTGCGCTATCCGACGTTAACTTCAAAAATACTGAGGCCTAGGGCTTTCCGTTGTTTATTGATCCCACGGATTCTGATCATTAAACTTCCTCTTCGATAGTGATCTGGGGGAATTGAAATAATGTTGACTGGGTTGAATCGGTCGTAGTGTCGCTATTTTCGAATAAGGAGCAACAGGTTCAATGATGTTTGGCTTTTGGGGTCTCTTCTGACGACTAGCTGTTCTGACTGAGAGGTGCTTTGGGTGATGGGAGAGTTTTCGGCGGGTTTCTAAGGTATGTTAACGCTACTCCACATCTTGTGGCGAGCCTTTCTAATAGAGCGTAATCTATCCTTGCTAGGTTTCACAGCAACACCATTCTTTTCGACAGGGGCGTGCTGGGTATTCTGAATAGTCTGACCTATGTGGGCCAGCGCAGTTAATACATTTCGGGGGCGTCTAGCATAAGCCATCATGAGTATCTGCAGCCCAACGGCAACAGCGGGCTTGACGAGTACAGGAATTTATGATATGGAATCCATGAAATCGGCCACATATTTGGAGGTGGGGACTTTGTTCGGCAGGCCTTAAATTTGCAGTTATAGCAAACAGACGGATGTTTGACGGAAGTTTCTTGTTTTTGTTTTCGTTAATAACAATACGAAGGGTGCCTTCCTTAAGTGCAGGGTCCATAGAACGTCTGATCCAATTTATAGCGTGACTTGCATTAACATAAATATTTGAGAAACTTATTTCTTTTTTCATATATTCAAGTGTGAGCTCCTCGGGGGAGCCGAAGGAGTTATATCCAAGCTTGGGGGCCGGACCTAGAAGGAATTTTCACCGCTTTTCTTATTTTTCAATCAGTGAATTACCTGTGAGGGGCTGTAGAAGATGAGCTAGGCTTGTTAGTTTTATGGCATTGGGTTGAGATGGAATAACTAGAGCAGTTCCTGAGGGTACTGTCTTACGTCTTTAATGAGCTCTGGCCAAGGCAGGAGGCGACGGAATTTTGTGCGAACTAGCAAGGTGTCTTCTTACCTCAGTGAATGTTAAGGGGTAAGGTGGTTGATAATTCTCGTGTCTAGCTTCGGAGATATATGTCGAGCTACATTGGAGGTTTTGGGGGGTAAAGTGACAGGCGCATTCCTTCTAATTCCAGTAACTCTAGCATGTGAGATAGTGAGTGAATCAAGATTCTTATTCTTATTATTTAGTTATTCCGTATTTTCGGAATGATCGTCCGTCACTATGTGAGGGTGAACGTTAGTTGGCTTTTTGCACTTGAGAGCTGCCGAGAGTTCATCTAGTACAAGAAGTCCAGCTATGACTCGGGCAGCACATCTGTTCACTACAGCTTTCAGGTCTGCTGCGATCTTGGAGGGTAGTCGTCTTAGATGCTGAGCGCCTGCATTTTGCCAGGCCAGCTGAGCTGCCGCATATTCATTGGTATCGTCTGTTGAAATTCGATGAGTGGGGGCGACAGGGGTGGCCTGCGCGAGGAAGATTTTCTGTACTAATACAGTGATTGAAGCCCTCCGAGGAGTTTGCATGAATCGATTGGACGAGTCCGTTTTTTTGTGTTGGAGACAATAGATATTGGCTGCGCAAATGGGTAGATGGGCTTTTGGTTTCCGCTAGTGACGACTGCACTGCAGCTTAAGAGGAATTCGATAGGCTTGATCGAATTGGAGATGGAGGAGAAAATTGGTCTTCTCCCATTTCAGCGTCTGAAGACTCATCTTCTGAGTCTGTTACTATAATGTCAGGATAAGTATCCTCGGCTTCTGCTTCTGCCAGAGCCACGGCAATCACTTTTTCACTAAGTAGTGTTGAGTTATGTTTCACACTTTTAGAAGCGCGTGATTTCTGTAGTTTAGATATTACGCCCGATCGGGTCTTTTTACGCCCTTTGGTCGACATTCTTACTGTGTCAAAATTGGCGATTTATGCTAGAGAGGTTGATGTGAGAAGGAAGCATACTATTGGGGAATTACTTTGTTTATAACTTTAATCACGTGATATGCTTATTTTTCTATACTGACGCTCAGTATTATAGCTCAAACTAAATCATCCCAATCTGATTATGCTAATTCAATCCATAGACCCTTCTAAATAGTATAAAGTAGTATTCAATTATTCAAAATTGAACACCCTCGTTTGATAAGTGAGTTGAACACATATATTCCTTAACTTCTGATCAGCTCTAATGTGGTCAGGTGATTTTATTCGATGGAAGATATAAAGACTACACTTCTTTTGACTGCGCCAGCATAGTCTACAATGGCGCCTTTGGCCACTGGCACGCAACCGATCACCTCTAAAATAAAACGCCTAGTACCTTCTAATATACAGACAAATGGCATACAGTCATCCACACCCTCAACGTCCCCTCTAGCCTCTGCCAATCGTCTCTCTTTCAGCACTAAGCCTGCGTTAAACTCTGCTGGAAGCAATAATCCAGGAAATGGTAGCCCGTCTATACGCAGTGCAAGCCGCCGGCGAGATGTGCCTAATCAGTTATTTGGTAGAATCTCAAGGAAAAACAGTGTTGGACTACGATCTGGATGCTCGGTGGAAGAGTCAGTCATACTCATGTCGAATGATCCGCCGCCATACAGTATGATGCTTTGGGCCTAGTAAGGCTGATAACCCATGCTAACTTCGCCAGTCAAATCTGACGAATATATACTGAAAAAATACCGCAATAATTCTCCTTCACTTGTGATTCATCTCCACCCTACACATTTTCGCTTTGATAATCAAGAGGGTCATTTTCCTTATCAATCACCTATGAGACTGATGATAGAACATCTCAGACAGCGAACGATTCCTCATGATCTAGTTGAGTACTTTGGAGATATACCATACTATGAAGACTGCTTGATAGTCCAAGTACATGATCACAAATCGATTGATTCATCTCAACCAATAGAACGAGATAAATCACCAGAACCAAAGCAAATGCTATTTTCCGTTCATAACTATAGTCAATACTGCACACCTTCTCCTTATATGCCATATCAGACACAGAGCCCTTTGTTTAATAAGTCTAAAAAAGTTCAGGAAAAATCTAAAACTGATAATGTTGAAAATCAAGATAAAGAAAATTCTAATACCCTAAACCCAAGTCCCCAAAAACCCAAAGTCTTAACTGTGGTTCTTCATCCTACTCCTCTAAGCAAGTTTGCAAACCTCGCAGTCAAGGTTGCTGAGACTATATTTGTTGATGGGAAGTCAAATAGTCAACCAGAAACAAATGGATCTACTTCACTAAGCATACCATCAACTCCCTTATTAGGGCCACCGTCCACTCCTCAATCAAGTATGCCTCCTCCAGCGAAGCGTATTAAAAAGTCAAAAGTGTACTTGAGTAGTAATAATATTTACAAAATTGAGGCTCAAATAAATCTAGCGACAACTGCTCCTCTCTTTCTTGAGCCAGTAAGTTGCGGATTTGAGTCGGCTGCTCTTTTGGAATCCTTGGCACATCCAATGTATGAAGAAGAACCGCCAGCCCCTAAGATTCGTAAAAGAACTATTGCTGAGGTGGCCGCCGATGAGGCTTTTGCTGCTGAGCAGGAACGTTACATGTTACTGCTTGATGAACGACTCTCATCAAATATAACAGCAGGACCTAGTGGAATGGCATCATCGGGTATCAACATTCAATCAGGGGGGATTCTATTTGAAGCGCGCTTTGAAAGATTTAAATTAATAGAGTCTCTCCGATCTCAATATGAGGAGAATAAGAGGCTTGAAAAGACAAAAACTATAGAGAATGAAAAACGACAAAGATTAGAATCGGAGAAAAATAAGCTCAGGGAAGATGCAGAAAAACGTGCTGAACAGGAAAGAAGGCTTGCGGCACTGAATAAACAAGCTCATGTTCACGCTCAGCTTCAAGCAGAAAACAATCGAAATCGACAAATTCTAGCAGACCAAGCTCGTTCAGACCAGAAGTCAAATCAGGGGCATCAACATCAATCGCAGTCACAACATCCCCAGTCACAAAATCCCCAATCACAACGCTCCCAATCACAAAACCCCCAATCAAAACGTTCCCAATCACAAAACCCCCAATCACAAATTCCCCAGTCACAACATTCTGAATCACAACAAACACAATCACAGAAATCTCAATTACAACATACCCAGCCACAACATGCTCATCCCCAAAATGTTGTGTCTTCGAACACCATATCTGCACAACCTCAACGATTTCAGCAGCAAATTTCTCATGCTCCAGCTTCTTCTCCAATTATTCGCACACGGACACCTCAAAGTGTTTCGTCACCACCCGTTCAATCTTTAAACGCTATTCCTATGCAGAACTCTACATCAAGTATGGGTAGTAGTCCACGTCTAGGATCTGTTGTCCAACAAAATCATCAGTCTATAGTAGCACCAACGTCTCATGGGATGGCTGCGCAAAGAAGCCAACAGAGTTTTACTAGTACACCTCGTTTATCAGCCTCTAATTTAGCACAATCAACACCAATAAATCATTCGGCCTCTCAGACGCCAAGAATAAGTCAAGCAAGTCCTCTTCAAAGACATATAGCACAGGTATCTCACGCAGCCAAGACACAAGCAATGAATAGCCAACATATTACAAATAATTCTGTTCAAGCCCAGGTATTTCAACAACAAAGATTAAATCAGATAATGCGGCAACAGCAGCAGCAACAAGCTCCTGTTGCACAAGGTATGAGTGGTATTATGCAAGCTCAGCAAATCTTTCGCAATCAACAGCAGCAGCAACAGCAGGCTATTCCACAACAATCAATGCAGGGCTTTTCGACACAGATAGCAGCAATGGCACGACAAGCATCACAAGGTGTTATGCCTCAAGGAATGAATCAAAACTTCGCGGGTGCCACGAGCGGAATAAACGGTATAAATAATGTAAATAGCATGAACGGAATAAATAACATGACACAACAAATTTCTTTAAGCCCTCAGCAGCTACAACACCTCCAACAACAACAAATGCTACGTCAAGCACATGCTCAGCAAATTGCAGCTCAGCAAACAGGTCAGTTTCATCATCAACAAGATGTCATAACACAAGCAGCTCAAAATGAGATTATGGCATATGCCCAGCGATACTATCAAGCTCAAAAAAACTCTATTGCTTCGCAAAACCCTAATGCTATAATAAGTGACGATATAGACAGGCAACTAAGAGTACGGGCGCAAAATGCAGCACGACAACATTATATAAACGCAAGAAGAAGACAACAGCTTGCAGCTGCTCAGGCTGCACAACAAAGCGGGATACCACACCACGTAGATATGTAACAGCAAAACTAATGATGGCGTTTTCTAATTTTTTAAAAATAGGAGTTGGTCTCTTTTTTTTTGGAGTAAAAGGTTATGGGTGTCAAAATAAAATGGCTAGTGATTTTTTAGCAAGGCGTATTGAGGGATACCTAAGTTATAGCACTTTCACGTGGGTGATAGTATGACAGTTACATAACATTATTGGGAGGAAGAGGAGTTATTTTTCAGTTAAAAGGATTATATCAGATTAACATGACTGGTAAATTGTTGAAATATGAGTCTACGCGTCATTACATTTGCAGCAATTATGATGACTAAGCACCAAATCTTGACGCTAAAATGTTGCTTATTAAGTCACACTAGCGGCCGCCTTTATTCCGGTTATGCTGGATTTTCAAATTATATTTTTCAACTAATCATGTGATATATTGAAAGAAGAATAAACTGCCATGAAACTATCATAAACAGTCTTACCTTATACGGTCAATAAAATCATCAGTGTGTGTAGAAAATTATTCTTAACTTTTCTTTTTGAATTTTATTGACATTCATGTATGCTAGATAGTTCTGTGGTAATCCTGTGAAATTTCATGAGTATAAGTCAATTTATTTTAAGAAATTTAAAAAAAATTGTAATATTAGGGCCGGTCAGACATCTCTTTCGAACAATAACAAAATTTGTTATTTG
>MCFK01004198.1:0-10350 GCA_003610855.1 Erysiphe neolycopersici | reverse complement strand
TTGTGGGGTCTTTCATTACTAAGTGCATAACAAAATTTCCAAATAACAAAATTTGCTATTGCTCGAAAAAGATGTCTGACCGGCCCTATTATAAAATTTTTATTACTAAATACATATTTTAAGAAATTGGTTCAAAAGTGATTAGTTTTAGGAGTCGAAAGATAGAATATTCATTCTTTAATTAATGTAATTATGAACTTGAACAAGTCCTTTTCTTTTTTATAGCGGAGATCTATATTGAAGTACCACAAAACGCCATGAAGTCTATCCTGATATACAATTTTCCGACAAATATTTTAACATAAAGTATAATAATACATTTTGAATCGTTCACTTAGCCGTATCTTTTTTAAGGAATCTGTTTCTCAAGTTAGAGCAGACCAATTTGCATTCCTATAATACTGACGTAATCAGATCATTTCGATCTTTGTCCTTCTTAAGTCCACCGTAAGCCATTTTTGTACCGGGTATGTATTTTTTAGGGTTTTCAAGATATGTAAACTGAGAAGTACTGTAAGTATATATATCTGATGAGACGTATTTGCTTCTTTTCTTACCAATGTTTCTTCGCCCCATATGATTCCTTTGGCTTTGTTTGCATCTGTGTATGAATAGCCCTCGACAGATCCGGTTTTGCGTCCAAAAAGACCATGCAGAGTTGGACCAATCTTCTTTTCGTCGGACAAATCAAGATTGTGACATGAAGCGCATCTTTGCTTGAAAAGGCTGGCGCCTTTCTTATAATCACCTATCGTTATATTTCTCAGCATATGACACCAGAAAAGGTTTTTGAAATGAACCTCGGAGACGAGTTAGGGCGAGGTAGAACAGCGCGTTTCATTAAGGAGCTAGATTTTCGCTCGTCTGGTACTCTTGCAATATGTAGTGTAGAATTAAGTCGATAAGTAATTATCTTCAAGGTTCCATGAGGAACCAAACTTTTTATCTTTATACACTGTACGTGACAAGGTTACCAGCTGGTACACCTTGTAACAGAAGATATCTAGGATTTGTACCTTCAAAGGCAGCATTTCGTATATTGTAAAGAGTGAAGCATACCTTCTTTGAACGACATTTTGAGCTAAGGGATTTTGGAGAAAAAAATCTAATATTGGTGCTATGGTTTTTTTAGAGTTAAAGGATAGTTTATGAAATATGTCCAATAAATGGTTAATTGATGTTCGATGTATGTTTATATACAGGATGAGCAAATGCAAATGTGTTCGTTCAGGTTGAAAATTTGCTCAAATTAAGTGACTAACTCGTTTCTTGGTAAAGCAGACCTGATGATTGGCTACTCTTAATAATGATGGAATCGTCATGAATAGCGGGCACGGTAACCGTATCAGGGGGAAGGGGATAAAGCCAGCAAATGTACAGGGAAAAGCGCGCAATAACCTGAAACTAAACGATGGATGATCATCCCAACACCACTATCAAATATTGATGATGCATCATTGTAAGGGGGAAAACTATATGTGAAGACTCGACCGACAGTCACGAATGAATTATAATGGTTCATAAGGATTTACATCTCTCTATCATATTGAATAGAAATCGGATCATATGGCCCGCTCCAGTCGGAAGAAGATTGATTCCCATCTATAGGCTCATTCGGAACAGCTCCTCAAGGGCTTATCCTCATGTGCTTGAAAAACCAGAAAAATTCAACCCTCCGTCTCATGGCTCTAGGCTTCGAAATCCAACTACTCGCTATTATGGACCTCAAATGACTGCAGAAGAATTAGCCCAGCAGAAAAGCAAGAAATATCCTAATATGATGCCGCCAGAAGGCACGTTTATGCATTGGTTTCTTCATAATAAGCTAATACATTTATGGCTTTCAATGGTGGGATAAAACTGCCTTGCTCTGGGAGAAAAATATTATTACTTATATCGTTGTAGGGTATCCTCACAAGTCTTGCAGTGACGGTGATGGTAACAAATTTTAAGCGTGAATCTCCGTTCGCAGACATGCTTCCGGAATGGTATAATATGTTTCTACATCCTATTAGGTTCTGGAGGACAATTATTGAGGTTATTAAGTTAGATACTGCTAGGACTTCTGCTGAGGCTGCAGAGAAAAGAAAACAAAGGGTAGATGATGTTGCTAAAAGAGCAGCCTTTAGAAAAGCTAAGGGGTTAGATCAATATGAAGGAATTGGTGGTTGGACCCTTAGAGCTGACCCTAAAATGCCAGACCCTGAAACACGGGCTAAAACTGAAGAAACTATACCAGGTGAAATTAATCAAACTTTTCCTGATAATGAGGCACCAAAAAAAAAACCTATTAAGAAGTGGCTAGGAATTTGGTAGTACTATTGTCGGCGATTTTATTTAACTAGTTATTAATTCCTGTAATTTAGCTTAACTCTACTGTTTCGAGACCATCTAATACTTCATCAGCTACACCTCCAGCAACCAGTACTTGACGTATCATTGTCGTAATAAGTTTTCTTTTAGCACCTCCTCGGGGCGGTTGCCAGACCCCTTCTTCCTCGTAAAGTTCACTCTTCGATGCCACATCTTCTAATGCTATGGGCAGACCTCGAGTTGCTGCATTTAGGGCATTAGGAACACCAGGATGTGCAAGCCTTGACGGAGGATCAATAGTCCTGACTGATAGTAATTTTATATTTCTCGTAGAATTATCAGAATCCTCGGTATCTTTAACTGCCACGCCAATAGAGATGGCAAGCACGACTTCGGCCACCGCGAGTTCTTCTCGACTGGGGTCAAAGATTATATTATCTTTGACTGCCATAACAAGAAGCGTCAGTGGTGGCCGTGTAAAATTGCTCTCACCACGTGGGTAAAGATATATCGCAGCATCCCAATCATCATCAAACAGAGGATCATCTTCCTCTTCAGATTTTAGCCTTGGTAATCTAGTCGATAATAGCGCGAGATGTGATGTGAGCGAAAGTAATGGGAGTGGATATGATAATGGATGTGAAAGGAGTAGGATCTGCCCCCCTTATTAGTTACGAGATCCACTAATTCCTATTATTCTTTCTTTTATTTTTATTTTTTCAACACCAATCTTAATTGCCAAATCTTACATCTATGTACAGTTTCCAATGGAACCTACGGTTGATGTAGAGCCCTGGAGGGTGTTGTCCATCGGCAAGTAAGGCCTCAGTTATAATAGAGGCTAGTAATACAGGCATTGCGTCGTCATCACGATATCCGGGTAGCTCAACATCGACATCTACCCATACATTCCAATTCGTTTTCTGTTTTTTCCTAGCTTTAGTCGAACTGATGAAATGAAGATTTTCGATGTCGATATCTTGAGCCTCCTCCTTTGTATCAATTGGTAGAGACTTCTCAATTTCAGCTTTAACTCCTACGATGGCCTCTGAGCCATCTGCAAAGCATATCCGAGCACTCCCATTTGTACCTGGAAGTATACCTGTCTCTGCAATTAGGGGTCGAAATTGCGTGGCAGATCGCCCATCAGAACGAATTGGGGGGGAAAGAGAAAGAGAAGTATGCAAGTAAGAAAGCTCTGCTGGACTAAGAAGCACTTGTGAAGTTGCTGAAGGCGGCATTTGGTGTTTAATACATTACATCAGATGATGGTTGATTGTCTTTCATCTTTCAATTGATTAGTACATTAATTAGTCATAAAACAAGATCGTTTAGCATAAGCGAGAATCATTGCGACGAGCTACTTATTAATCCATATCTAATGTGCTGCTACAGTTACAGAATTTTTAAATATATTACATCAGATTCATACTAAGGGCTCGTATCTCAAGTTTATACTACTCATTTTCATATTGTGGCTAAGTTGATTGATTTCTCTCTGTCACTAATATGTTATAACTTAAATTTCGAGGTCATAGCTCTTTTGCAATATTTACGTCCAAATAAGAGATACGGCGGCTTAGCGTGTCAATTCAGATTGCTCATCGAGCGAGTAGTTTCTAAGAAATTGAAGCACAAGATCACCCAGGGACAATGGAGAAAGATTTCTAGACAGTTGTAAAGAAAAGTTTACCAGATCACGAGAAGACTTAATACATTATGTATGGATGGCTTATGAAATGTTATTTCAATATTCGATGAACGATGATACTGTGCTTACCGTGGGCAGTAAGTAAGTAGTTTATGGCTCGGATTCGAATTTAGCTGTCATGATTGAATAAAGTCGGAAGGAAGATGCAATAGGTGTGAACAGCCTAGTATAGCTTTTGGCTTGTTATATTAAACCTAGTGTTAGATTTCCTTGAATTGCAATAAGTCTTTCAGAGCAAACGATAGACTTCTCTAAATGAAGTTTATTTGCTTTACAAACGTTTCTAATAACAAACGTGTCACATTATATGCTTCTTTTATTGCTTTAACTTGAAATCGGTACAACAAAGAGTTAGCAGAAAAATACTGCACGTAATATTGATTTTTGATAACACATCATTAAGAATCATAATTCTTGCTACCATCACTAGATTAGTTCAGCAGAAGTAGTCAATGACAAATTTAGTTGTGTGCTATAACACCCTTTGCCTCTTCCGGTAATACGTATTATCTAAACAATATGTTTTTGTTGATATAGGGTTAAAAAGCCGAAACTAATAATGTCTTACCCTGTTTTTCTCCATTGTTTTCACATAGAAGTAGAAGCTAGTACATCGGATCATTTGTAGGCTGTAGATAGAGATTTGTAGACGAAGGGTTCTCATAAAATAGTCGCCTTGCTCATGATTTTTCCATAGAATTGATATTCAGTCGCCACCTCTCCGTCTCATTAATCTCAATTACCCTTCCTTCTATTTTCAGTTTTCTTAAAATCTCTCGAACAACCCGCTGGGCAGATAAAAGAAGTCCATCGGCAATATCTGCGTACAAAGTTCTCACAATTTCAGTCGAAGTCCAATCACGGTGTTCAACATTTTGGAGTGATGTATTTGAAGTGAAATTAATAGATGATAAAATTTCGAGGACTTGATTCTCACGCTCTTGTCTATGATTAATATACTCAAGTACTTTACTTGGTCCATCCTGAATCATAGATCCGTGTCCGGGATAAATTGGACCACGACAGAGACTCCGTAGTTTTCTTAAACTGACGAGATACGATGAAAGGTCTTCAAATGCAGCGGTGCCATGTCCTAAAATAGCATCTCCTGTGAAAAGTACGTCTTCTTCTTCAAGTATAAAAGCCGTATGATCTATTGTGTGGCCGGGACATAGTACAGCTTTTATCGATGCACCTTCAACTTGAAATATCTGCCCATCATTGATTTCTAATTGTCCATGCTCGGGTAAATTTTTGTAAATGACGGCATTTGGCGCTATGTCTAAGAGTTGCTTTATACCCCCGACATGGTCATGATGCCAGTGAGTGATAACGGCTTGAGATATAGTGGCTTTTTCGTTTTCGAGAACATTTTGAATATTCTCAATCCAAATACGTCTGCCGGCACCAGTATCTATAAGAATTCGAACACTTCCTGTCCCAACTATATATGTATTTGAGCCTAGTCATAAATGAGCACTTGGATTTTGTCTTAGAATTAAGTATGTGAGGCTTATAGTTTTCCGTATGTATACCTTGAAGCGTGACCTGATGGATAGAATTAATTAGCCCGTGGTGCCACTTGGACAATATTTCTGTTTAATGTGAAGGAACTCAATTTGCAAATGAAGAGTAGCTGGCAGTATTAATTAGGGACTGGCCGAAGGTTAAAATTCGCACAATCTCCATTGTGTAGAGAGAAAGTAATGAGTATTGTGCGTTTATACAAATATTGTTGTTGTTAACGTTGTCGTTAATGATTTGAAAGAATAAGTGCTGACAAGGCTGGTAAACAATAGCCAAGCTGACAGACACAACTCGGTATCGCGACTGTACTTTCCTACTTACATGGCCTGGATTTCCGCCTAAGACCCTAATGACCCTCGAGCTCAATTTCTCAACATCGGATAAATGAGGCAAATGTACAGCCATTTCCTCTCAAAAGTGATGAGGCAGTTCTTTGGTTGGATAAAGGTAGTCAAGTAATGTGCATCTAGGTTTAATCTTTTCTCCATACCATTCGCCCAACATTCAGATCTTCCCAAAGAGCTTGGGACCTCCAGAGGCCCTCTCCTCCCCCTGAACCCCTTAAGGAAGATTTTAAATTCGACATATTATTTCTATCTTTTTTTTAAATATTAGTATTTTCATTCCCTCTGAAACGACATGACTTCGGGGCGTCCGGTAACGCCTGGTTCATCCACTTTTCTTAACAAAATTAAACCACCCCAAGCGGGTGTCCCTCTTTTTGGTTGCAGTAAGTTTTATCACCTTCTTAAATCATGCCTTGTCAGCCTTGTCAAACTCACCACAAGCTGCTACATAGTTCACCTCCAGCGTCTTTTGACAAAAGATGCAGTATCTGGAGATAAATTTCTAGGGAAATATAAAGATTGCCTCTGCTGTCTAGCTGATGGCAACCCAGCAATACCTCAAACAACCCAAACAACAAATGGGCTCCCTCTAGTCACATTAACGCCAAATTTCCTTTGCATCCAATGTAATACCATAGTTACTGAAAAAAACCGCAAATACCATAGTGACGAAACATCTCATCGTTGCTGTACGTCTAAAAGTGCTCAATTATACCAAAATATTGTCTGATTGTGTAGATGTTGAATCTCGAACTGGTGCCGTATATTGCCAGGCGTGCAATGACTTCGTTTTGGATCCAACACTGGAAGAAATGAGAGTCTTCAAATTTGGAACCGGAAAATTCCATGGTATTTCTTTAATCTAGAATTTCACTTTTTGATACTCGAATTATGAAATATTCCTGCTGATTCGTCCCAAGGAAATGTGAAGCGAAAGTATGATGAGGCTTTAACAGAAACAGCCCAGGAGGATTTAAAAATAATATCGGCAAATACGATAGAGGCTTCATGTCGTGTAAGTGGAATCCGTGGTATCTATAACATGGGATCCACGTGCTACATAAACGTTATATTACAGTGTATCGTCAATAATCCATTACTCCGTAACTGGTACCTTGGATGTAATCACCAATCATCGGATTGCCCCGTCAAAGCATGTATGAGCTGTTCTATAGATATCATGTTTCAAGAGTTTTACTCTCCGGATGCGACAAGTGGCTTCTGTGCAGCTCAGGTACTTGCATGCTTTTGGCTATCAAAGAGAAAAGCTTATGAGGAGCTAGCTTCAAATAATGAGCAAGATGCTCATGAGTTTCTTACGTTTCTCGCCGAGGAGTTACATGAGATTAATAGTGGCTCTAGAGAATCTAATCAAGAAATTGCCGTGTCAAAGAAACTAATGACTACTTCTGGTGATGGTAGCTGCAATTGTATTATTCATCAAACTTTCTATGGAAAAGCTCAAAGTGTTATAATTTGCCAAAAATGCCATCGTAGCAAAAAATCTGTGCAAGCATTCATGGATGTAAGCCTTGCCATTGACGAATTATCGAAAGATCAAGTTACCGGAAAACCCTTAACACTTCAATCTCGACTGGAGGAAGAATTTAAGAAGCCAGAGGTTTGTGATTATCATTGTGAATGTGGATCTAATAAAGCACGAAAGGTCACTAGCATCATGAATCTTCCCAATGTTTTATGTATTCAGTTTAAGGTCAGAAGCCCCTATCTATAGGCCATGATGATTTGAAAGCGCTAAAATAACCAGCGTTTTAAACAAACAAGTTCCGGTGCGCTTAAACTGTCAACAACCATCTTTTTCCCACTCAAGCTTGAGATGCTTCCTTTCACCCAGCATTTTAGTGACTGCAATACTAGAAATTCCTCAATGGCTAGAGAATGCATCTACGAGCTTCAGAGCGTTGTTGAGCATGTGGGCGAGCTTAAAAAAGGTAATCAGATGAGCCATCATTTTATAAATTTTGAATAACGTTAAAAAGGACACTATGTCTCCTATTCCCGTGTTGGTAATCAGGTACGTTCTATTCTAGTCCACTAGGCCGATTTATATTAAACATGTCATTTAGTGGTTCAAATTTAATGACCACAAGGTCACTTTAGCGTCTAAATCTGAGGTTTTGAATGCTGAGGCGTATATGCTTTTCTACGTTATTCAATCGCTGGCATAATGGACTAACGTTAAACAAAAAGAAATTGTTGTTTAACAATCTGTATAATCTGTTTTTATATGTGTATACATTAAGTTGTATATTAACAAAAAATACATTCATGTATAATTAAAAAAAAGCTTTATAATAGTGAACATTATTGGCATGGTAAGATATTGGGGAAGTATTATGAACAATAGACAAGCTTGGTGAGGAGTTAGAACGTTACAATCATCATTTTACTTACTCTTTTCAGCTCCAATGAACTGGATGTTAAAAAAGGAATATAAGCAGCAGCTTCAAATTTGCTACTTCCAAAACCACTGAGAACACTCAAAATTTGCAAAACACCTGAACTCATTGCTCAACTGTTGCTTTGAATGTACAGGCTCAAAACTGGTTCGAAAAACGCCCTGTTTTTGATAGAGTTTCGCAATTGTCCTCTCCATTCGCTCCCCAG
Organism: Erysiphe neolycopersici; assembly: GCA_003610855.1. Lineage (NCBI taxonomy): Eukaryota > Fungi > Ascomycota > Leotiomycetes > Helotiales > Erysiphaceae > Erysiphe > Erysiphe neolycopersici. The sequence goes on along the minus strand of MCFK01004198.1, from coordinate 1,824 downwards.
TACATATGACTAATCTTGACTCCTTTGCCCTCGAATCTGGAGAGACATCACAGGATTTCGAGAGCCATTTTACAGATAAAGCCACTTAAAAGTAATAGAATTAGTGAATGACGAGATAAGACTAACTCGAATTCTATCAAAACACACCTTTGGTTTGACAATCATCACTAAGAAATGGAGGATCACAGATGAAATGATTTACAGTTCCTTTCAACTCGGCTTTATCATTAAATCATTATCGTGTCAAGCTATGACAGAGTGGTCAAAACTTACAGGGCAGTTGAAAAGGATTTTTGAAGTCATAAAAAACAAATTCATCCTTGAAAATTTTGAATCTTCGATCAAATTCAAACAATAGAATTTTAGGCCATGATGTTTTGGGCCTTGCACTCTCTTTCTAATAAGAATCAAATCGTTATTTTTGCGAAATTCCAAAAAAAAAGAAAATGTCAATTTTATTTTTTTTGGTAGAGAGAGGGGAAAGAACTCACCAATATTTTCTTTGCCATTACATATGCACTTGGTGCACTTACCATGGCTATAGTTTCTCCTTTGGATGCATCACCGAGTAATGCCGTGACCAATATTCGTGCTGTCTCTTCGGTATACTGTGAAGAAAAAAATAAAAATAAAACATGAGCAAAAAAAGCAAGAAAATAAATTATAAAACAATACTAAATTTCTAAATTTCAACCTCTTACTTCACTGCATTACAACAGCAGCTTTTTTAACTTTTTATATAAAAAGATCGACCATATTTTAGTTCGACCAAGTAACACTCGCTAATATTGTGAAAAAATACACTTTGTTCTTGGAAAAAAAAATGAAATAAAAGACTCACCCAGAATTGTGAATATTGCCAATTTTCCGAAAAGATATCCATATTAAGCTCATGATCTAAAAAATTAATTGGACTTTCTCCAGCCTGAGCTTTCGCCGAAGTAGTTTCTGTCTCATTTTCCAGTCGATTGAATCTTTCCTCATGGGCCGCTCGCTCGGCATAGAACTCTTGAAGTGCCAAAAGAGCTGTGTCGGAGAGAACTCTGTAATCATCAAAATTAATTATTTTCTTTTTTAAAATGTCAGCTTAAAGATTTATGATTTCATTCAAATACATCTACACATAAGGTAAAGTTTTTCTAGAGAAAAGGGAGAAAAAAAGACGGGATTTTGGAAATTAAAATAAAGAGGTCAAAAATTAAAAATTTGTACGGCATATCATCATCATTATCCATTGCAGATTCCTTAATTTTCTCCTGAGTTTAATTTTCTGTAGAGGTAGTTTATTTTTTTGTGTTTTTTTGTGTTTTTTTTTTGTTTTATTTTGTTTTATTTTGGTTCTCGAGAGATAAAAAAAGAAATAGGTTTTTAATCTTTCTTTTCGATTTGTTGATAAGGAAATATTGTTCAAGATCATACAATGTGTTTGCCTAGATCTTTCATCTATTCGCCAATGTTCTTTGGGGGATGTGAGAATCCCGGAAACCAAAAGGTTCCCCCCTTCTATTAGTAATCAAGATTCATGGTCCGATAATTAGGTAATTACAGACGTACAGCCTTTAACTTTCCCTTCTCCACTATGAGAGCTCTCATAGTGGAGAANNAGGCTGTACCTCTGTACAATATAGGGATTGCGACGAAAAGTGTGTATTTATCATAAAAGTAAGAGAATATTAAAATTTAACAATGTCTCATTAGGTTTTGCCATTTTGATGTTATAGTTAGAATGTTATTCACAAATAACGCGTAATTTATGAAATATGCGTTTGCCAGTCACGTGGGATAAACCGAGAACTATATCATGCTACTATACCTCCAGGGTAG
>MCFK01004189.1:0-18702 GCA_003610855.1 Erysiphe neolycopersici | reverse complement strand
TTTATTCTTACACTGTAGACAAAATCAATTTACTTAATTAAAACTAGAACTAAATCTCCGACCATATTCTCCACGTCTCCTCTAACAGATCAGAGGTAGAGCTAGTTAAGCAAGTAAAAGTGGGTGGATCTTTTAGATGAACTTATTTATTTTTTTCCCGGTTGCAGGAGCAGCCTACTATATGCAATGAATGACCTGACAAACATGCCTACAAATAATATTATGACTGATACTCTGTTATCAACACCAGGCTATTTGTTTGGAATTCGTTAATAAATACTTCATATATTATTGAGCCTGTCAAAAGAGTTAGATTACAATGGGATTTTGAGTTAAAAATCGATCACGTGTGGGAGCGTTAGTGTATCGATCTTGATATAGATCGAGCTGTGTACTTCGTGACGCAAGTAAAATATTTTAGGCACCGGTGGTTATAAATAATTATATTCCAACTAATAATAGACAATAAGATCTCAATCATCTTTTGTTTTAGGAAAGATTATATTGTAGAAATACTTTGAAAGGATTAGAGGTAGAATCTTTTGGCCACTTTTATTTACTACACTTACTTTGATAACTATCTTGTTCAAGCTTCATTTAGACTTGGTGAAGATAGTTGTAATCAAAATCGAAACTTTTAGCTAAAACCATTTATATTTATCGTAGACAAAAAGAGATAATAGAAGTACACAGAGAGAACAAACTGATATCATTGTTCTCGCGTAAGAGCTCTCTATGAGAAATAAACGATCTTGATATACCCGGAAAGGCTTTGATACATAAAAGAGAGAGTAAGAGAGTCGTTAGGTGGGGTTGAGATAAAAACTTTACCAGCCCAAAATTACTCAATTTTGTTAAGCGGATGAGGAAAAGCTGCGGTAAAACTTGTCCATTTTAGACGACCATCCATCCCTACATGTTTTGTATTCACCGTCGTCGATAGCTACCCCTATCACGGCTACGGCTACGACTACGGGCCCGGTCATCATAGCTACTATAACTGCTGTAACTTGGGCTTCTCCTTCTTCTACTACTAACATTTCGATCTACACTATATCGGCGAGCTCCTCTTCTTCTTGGCGGAGTACGAGATCTGGATGAATAGGAACGTGACCGTGATCGATATCTGCGTGGTGGAGATCGGGATGCAGCACTAGGCCGGTAGGTATCAAAGTTTCTATCAGATCTATTATATGCTGGAGCGGGTGAGCGTCGTCGACCTGGGGGTGGACCACCACGGAAATTTGAGGGAGGCGGTCGTGCATCAATATTGGCACTTCTTTTGGCGGGTGGAGGAGAAGGTGAAAATTTACGACGTGGGAGAACAATAGAAACGTTTATCATAGCCCCATCTATCTGTGATTCGTGCATATGAGCAATAGCAGCTTCGGCATCGACTTCTGCAGAGTAAAGTATGTAGGCTGTGCCTCGATTGAAATCAACTTTTAAAAAAAATTGTTAGCAAAATAGTAAATATAGCCAGTACTATTACTCACACTGTCTGTTCATTGGCATATCTAAATCGCGAATTGTACCATAGGTACTGAAAATCTCGCGAAGATGATCCGCCGTGATATTTTTAGTGAGTTTCTCAACAACAATCTGGCTGAATTAGCATCTTCGATCAGAAAAGATGGGGCGCTAGAGTGAGAAGGATAAGTACCTTTGTGCTGCGCGGAGGACTTAAGCTTCTGCCATGGCTTGGACTCCTACTTCGACTCCGAGTCCGACTTCGACTTTGACTTCTATATCGACTGGTTCGTCTTGGGCTACGACTGACAGTACGGGGTGTGATAGACCGACGGGGTTTTGATGGAGATCTTGAGGCTGATCTACCTTTATTTGAAGAAACTGATCTTTCGCGTGGTCTACCTCGAGATGATGATGGTGACTGAGTAGGCATACTTGTAGGTTTACTGGTAACTGACCAGTTTACATCCTTTGCATCAGCTACGCGCCGATTAAACACATAAAATTCAGCAATCTGAGAATAAACGGGTCCGTGCTTAATTAACTCTTATTTAACCCTCAAGTTTTGCGGTCACATGACTTTAAAGTTGGTAAACGAATCCACATGCATAAGCTTTATCATAACCACCAACAATACTTTGATCAAAGTCATTAAAATTGTAAATCTGCCAATAACTTATTAACTATAACTAAAGAAAGGATATATTTAGTTAGAATCAATATGTTGTTGACAGATTTATAATCAACTATTTGAGAAATCTTGTTCACAATATCCCAGGAATTTGAGCAGAATTTCTAGCGCTTTTTGCAGACCGAGTCTAAGGTGCGATACGCGGAGATCGTGTGTATTGCAATACAACAAAAATGAGTTAAAAGCACAAATAAAGACTGAAAACTTGGGCTGAAAAAGTAAAGTAATGGTACATATATTTGAGAGAAAGGTCTGTTATCTGATAAGACAAACTATGAAAGCCTCATTACCACAAGTCTAGAGTAGTGAGGTAGGTGAGTGATGATTAGCCTTGGCCCAGGGAATGAGGCGCGAAAGACCGGATCATATGAAGCCCGACAATAGATACAAAACATGGTCTCAAATATATCATTAGTATCAGATGTATGTATGGATAGTACCCTCGGGAGTTTCCCATTTAAGAACTGGCCTCATTAAAAGCCACTGCTATTCCTCAATCTAAAAGCGCAAATGAAACCAGATTTGTGAATGCAATTGTTGAACAACCAGAATCATGGGCAATATTATGATAGGACCGAATTAAAAGAAAATCAGATGTCTTGATGGTTTATGGAACCCCATGGATGGTCGGTCTTATTCAGGAATAATTGGGTTGTATCCGTGATTCTGTTTCTATCAAGGGAAAACGAGCTGGACACGGCGCCCTATGAATTACGAACCGTATAGCAAAACTCATATTTATATCCCTAGGTCTAATACCCATATAGTATATTTATATCGCGCCCACTAGATCACACGATGCTGATCTAGGTCTCGCAACACTTTAAAGTTTCTTAGTTAGACTTTTAGTTATTGGCGAGGATTTTATTTATCCTACGAGATCCACTCTGGCACTCTATAATCACCTTTTCTAGTAACTCCCGCAAAGACCCCATGGATTAGTATGTATTCAAAAGACTCAAGCTTATTAATCCCACAGAAATTCCTACGCATAATCAAGGTAGAACCCTTGATCAGTGTGTTAAGTGCGAAGTGCGCACTGATCTACATATGACATCGGACCCTGAAACGCTCGTTGCCACACTCTATTATATCTAAAAATTATACCAAGATACCAGGTCTCGCTCTGAGGCTCTAAATACTGTACTGTTTCTTCAGCTTTTAGGCAGTAACTATAACCAAGTCAACATTATATCCGTAGATAGTCTTGAGATGGTGTCAAACAAGATTATCGAAAATTTTCGCACTACATTAAATGGAGCATATGCTCAAAAATGCTCGTACAGGCGTGGGATTTTCTGGTAGAATAATGAATGCCAGCTTGCGATTCTCTCGTATTACAGATCTAGTCGAGAAAGCCATACGACTTGGGAGAAGATTGAACTGAGTAAAACCACGCGTAAAGCTAAAAGAGCTTATTGGAACTCGGTTTTAGCAGACTCTAAAACACTGCCGGATGCGTATAAAATTGTGCGTTGGCATAATGCAGCCCCGAAGCACTAGTCATCCCGTTCCCTTTATCGGAATTATTAGGCAAGTTTTATTCGATTCTCTGGAGAAATTATGACTCTGTCATTATTAATTATCATGCCGCCATCATGATGCTGAAAATATAAAATGACCCATCTACTGTAACAGCATGAAGCATTCTATGGCAAGTGATTTCCAATGAGGAGGCTTGTAATGATATCTGTAGAGTCTCATCGACATCTCCTGGCGTTGATGAAATCACGGCTGCAATTATTTGCTCGGCAAGGCCTAGTTGTGAGGAGAGGATCATGCTTCTTTTTAACTTATGCATCCAGACTGCGGCTCAAACGCCAGATTATAATACAGCTACTAAGCTCAAAACTCTCGCTTACGATAAATATAGCGCAGTTAGAAGACGCTCGGCAGTAAACTTAACAACAGCATTACTCTCTGACGTGCGCTAGGCGTGGAAGCTAAAAAAGGTGGCGGGAATAGCCACACTTGATGTTAAAGGCGCCTTTAATGAAATTCTTCGGAACCGACCTATCGATATGTTGCGTTCACAGGACTGGCCTACCGAATGGACTGGGTGGCTAATATTTATACTTTTTAACATTTCTAGCTAGTACATGCGATGATTGCAACGTATGGGACAGGCTCTATAGTAGTCTCAATATTCCTCTCGAGTTTCTCGGACTATTATTGTAGATAAAGTAGCTGTTAGTATTTCACTGGATTTTCTGATAGCCAAAGGCTATGCAAGCACGCCAAGTGCCCTTTGGGAGGCGCGAGGCCGGGCTTGGCCCTTGTCCCATACTTATTCCCGGTGAACCAGTCCGCAATCTTTTAATTGCCCATATTGATAAACAGGGCTATTCGAGACAATGGCTACTATGTTATAAGAATGTAGAGTTAGTTAGACTAGATGGTATCTTACATGCAAATTTTCATCGTGAATGTGGTAGATTAAATTACAGACTTACCAGAATCTCTAATCTTCCTAAAATTTAAAATAACAAACGCAATTTGTATACTAAATTAGGCCACCCCTGGTCAGAAAGCATGAGACTTAGCCGTTGATCTAACGGAAAAAAACGGAAATACTTCACCTGCTCATTGTAAAACGTGTTCCAAAACTAAGATTACGAGAAGTGAAGGTAACGGAACTCTTCGAAGTTTTAAAAAGTTGATAGAAACGAGTCATATGGACCTTAATTTGCGACCAGAAATCCCTATCACCAATCACTTTGGTCAAATTAGTTCCTGCTTGGTTTCTACATGCCGTTGACGAACACACTATACTTTCTGGATGCCAAAATGGGCGTTGCTAATTAAAAAAGATATACAATAAGAAAAGAGTCTGAGCCATCCCACAAAAACTAAACTTCATTGAACCTCTCCAAGATAATTAAATCAAATACAATATTATAGCGCATATACACTAATAGCGGCACCGAAATCGAAATTTCTAAAAATTTCAAGAATTATTTCATTCCATCGAATGAACTGGTTTACGTCATATTCTCACGCTCCAGAACAGAGTGGAATTAATTAATGAGAGAAACGTGATTACAGTCACTGAAAGAATGAGGGCACTGTCCTTAAAATCAGGATTACCATTAAAATTTTGGCCGAATATTTATAACGGTACCTGTTTACATCTTAGGTTTTATGACTTCATAATGCATCTAAATCACCCTTCTCATCTGTCTTCAACAAAATACTTAATATGAAAAACCTTCATCCATTTGGCTTCCAAGCTTTCTGGCTTGAGTCTGAACAAAACAAATGAAATTACAAAGAGGTACGCAATTTATAGGTGGTCATATCATTCTCAACCCCGAAACCGGTGTAACTGTTAATTCTCATTTATTTATTTATTCAATCTAGGTCATGAGCACGAGTCTAGCGTTCTAAGGGAACGAAATGTAAGTGTAGGTATATTTTCCGTAGGATGCAAAATAAGATATGGAAGACAGTGATAGAAGTAATATATTGGTAGTTCCAGAATGAAGAGGTAGTTGATAGGTTAAAAGATATATTTAGTTAGGTAACTATATGATAATAATGGTCTTCACTAAGGAAGAGTAAGTTGTATTGAGTATTGAGAGATACTGTAAGAAGACATTGCGTGAAGAAGAAATTTCTACAGCAGGGAGCGCCGTTTGCAGGTGATTATTGTTACCCGACAAATGCCGCTTCCCATATAGCCGCTTGCTAAACGATGCTCAAATTAGCCACACCCCAATTGTGTTAGCTACAGAGGTACTGTCTCAATATGGAAATAGATCATCAGGGGAAGAACTAGGATATTAGATACGGTAAAATGGGTTTTTACAACCATGTGTAAATCTTCACATTATATTAATTATAGTCATGTGATAAAAGAATGTAGATAGTATAAATTCGTCTGTCTGTCTAGTTAAAAAAGAGAGAGAAAAGCAATACGAATATATTTGAATACCTCAATATAATACCATACCATAGGATTTATTCCGACAGGTACAACCTTTAACTTTCCCTTCTCCACTATGAGAGCTCTCATAGTGGAGAAGGAAAAGTTAAAGGCTGTACTTCTGTACACTCCATCCATGAGAAGTGTTTACTAATGTGTGACCGGTGGAGCTGGCAAGGACCACTCCCAGGGATATGCGATATGCCCAAACTCATTCGCACCATTTCTACTGCTATAGAGTTGCTCAGTAACACACATTATATGGATACATTAAAAATCAAAAAAATCAAACAACTTAGTGAAATAACAACCACTCTAACAAATAAAACAAAAAATGGTGATTTTTTTTACCCTCTTTTCCGGGGTCGAGCTAACTATCTTCACAATATGCTGCGGCCCGCCCTTCCAAAATATAAGGGTTTTAAATTAATCGGTCCCAGCTTCTAAAAGAGAACGGATGTGCTAGCAGGTTGCCGAAGGAACCTGTAAACCTTGTGTATTCAGTAAAGGTCCTTAAGTTGACTGGTAAAAGCATTTATAGTCATAGACCTTCTGAATTTTCGTAAATAGTTTGCATGCTTTCGGCAGCGTATGAAGCGGGTGGATGAAGTCTCCTGCCCACAGGAGCAGTATAGGTCTACATTTAAATGATTAAACCGATGATAGTATGTGGCGAAATCTCCGTGTCTTGTACGGGCAACTATAAGCTCGTGTAGTAGACTCCATGGTAGGCTCAGTTCTTGAGGCTAACGACGTCGCATCTGTAAGCTAAATCCCGATTTCTAGGTAGACATGCCACAAATCACCACTCGTTTATTAGATCCTGGCAGCGTCATCGCATCAGGCGGCGCAAGTAGGCCTGACTGATTCTTTCTGGTTGAAAATCAATCGCAGGAATGTTAGATAATACGTTACGAGCTTTTTTGTCAGCTTCTTCATTACCCGTAATTCCTGAGTGTCCTAGGACCCAACTAATCTTAGCGTCCACTTTATAAGCTATTTCAGTGAACACACGTGTAGCTCTGATACTGGATGAATTTTTTCCCGTCTGAAGTGTTTAGTATGTGAGACATGTGTATATCAGGTCGCTTTGTGCATCAGGATCCCTTTTTATACTTTATAGTGGCTTGATTTGAACAAATAGTAGCTCAACTGCGAAGTGGATGCTGAATATCTAGTGGGTTTAGTCAGGCACACAATCGTAGGCAAATCCATTCGAGAAGGATTTTTGCAACTAGAATACCCACTTCTCGATGGAGAACCATATTTGGTGTAGTCTTCTATACTGGGAGGGCAGCTCATGGAACTAAGCGTACTGCCATATCAATTAACCCACAAAGATGAGTCGTAGAATGGGTAAAATTTTCTCATACATCGGATCTGTATGTTACTACTGGGACAAAATATGTATTGGTAGCTTTAACTAAAGCTTCCAGTGTAGCTCCTGGTCTGACAATATTAAGTCTTTTCATGTGTTGGCTGCTTTAAGTGCTTTTCTAAATCAGGTCGTGATATGATGCTTAAACGTTAGTCTAGTGTCTAAATCAACACCAAGCCAGCGGATATGTTCTACCGGTTCAAGCATTGAGTCTCTGATTTTGACTTCAACTTTTTCTCCATACTGACAACTAGGGAACTGTGTGACTTTTGTCTAACTAGCTTCGAAAGAAATTGCAGTTACTTGCGCATATTTCATTAAGTCATTCATTTCACTTAATGCTGCGGCTGCTGAGTCTGCAACAATTAGCTCTATTCCTAGGATGCTTATGTCGTCTGCGTAGCTAAATCGTGATCTAATTTTCCCCATACGCATCGGCTCTGCTAAATAAAGAGAGAAGAGGAAGAGAGGTACTGGTGAGCCTTGTGGTACTCCGCAGGTTAGTTTTCTTGGGATTGTCACTCAACTAGGATAGCGAGCCTTAATCATCCTATCGGAAAGAAACGAGTTAGTCCACCTGATAATTGAGTCAGTCCATCATTGTGATTCCATGCGCCTCAGTAATCTTTTATATAGCACAGCATCGAAGTCTACTTGTACGTCTAGGGTCGCAAATATTGAGCTCCACCCTTGGGTCCGAGCTTCTTCAATATCGTGGATAACGCATGAAACTAGGTCGATTGCTGAGCGTTTTGAGAGGGCTCCAAACTACTAATCGCCCACTACTCCTGAAATGATAGATAAGTGAGATATCCTTTTTGCTAATATTCTTTCTAGATCTTTTCCTAGATACGATAATAAATCTGTAGGCCTCCAACCTTTTGCTGTCGATGGGTTTCTACAGGATTTTGTTAGGAACACTACTTCTGCAAGTTTGAAGCAGGATGGATGATGGCCATATCTGATTTGCACGCGAAATGATTGAGTCAAGTGATACTTAATGATATTATAACAAGCTAGAAGTAGCTAGAGTGAGATCTCAGATTCCACCTGTGCATATGCAGGTACTTCCACTTCTTAAAGTGCAAAATCTGACTTGTTCTTCCGTCAGATCCTCTGACCATAGGATTCGTGGTTCGCCTGATGCTGTGCAAGGCGAGAGATCGTTAGAGGCCTTAAAAATTGCAAGTAAAATATCCCTAAGCTTCTCTGTTTGTTCTTCCTGATTCGAATACTTTACTATTTTTGTATGAAAGGCGGTAGGATACTAGCGTTTTTTTTGTGAAGATCCACTTCATTAATTTGAAGACATCGCTGGGCGACATCATCTGTTCTACTCTTTTCTTCCAATTTTCTCTTTTAGCTGTCGCAATTATGGCACGCCATTTCTTTGTATATATAGATCTTTCACCATTGGTGGCTGCATCTTTATATTCAAAGTGTACAAACTTGCATTCTGGGGTCCACCATGGTGCAGATCTGCCTCTACCGCTTTTGATCCTCTTTCAACCAGCTTTGGGTGCGTTTGATAGTGCCTAACATAATTCATTTAAAAACCTTTCTATTTCTTCTATTTATTAAAGAGCTGAAGGTTATGGGGTCAGTTGTGACACTATTCTAGAGTACTGGGTCAGAAGACCTCTCCAAGCCTGTGTCATACGACTAGAAGAGAAAGCTGATCCATGTACAGGTGGGTAATCGCTCGTCATTGTCACAGATCAGATACAAAAGCAATGTGCATTCCAGTAAGTGATGGTAAATTTGTATTCTTATTATGACAAAACAACGTACATGAGTGGTATTTATGTTTCCATCAAAGGTGTTTCGAGCCACGACCTTTGAAAGTTCATTCCGTCGGGTTTCTTCGAGAATATTTCGTTAGCTTCTATGTGGGTATTTCAATTATCTTATCATTGGCTGCCTTATTACCATAAGGCTACGAAGAAGATTCTAAGTTTATGATTCTCGAATCTTCTCTACTAACTCTGAGGCATACGCTTTCTAGCGTATGCTACAGGTTCTAATCGGCTAATTAGCCGTTAAAATCATGCATTCCTCACGCTCTACTTCAATAGTGTAAGTCAAGACTAAATCAAGCTTACTGTCTGCGTGGTGTGTAGATTCTTCTATAATTAGATAAGTAAAATTATGTTCTTCCGCCCATTCCTCTAATTCTTTCCAATTTCCTGTTGATCGCGATAACCCCGGGATGCCAAGCCCAGTAGACCGCGTCAAAATCTCCTACAGCAATAGTTGATGCAGGAGGAGACCAATCTATAAGAGGTAGTATGACCACAGTGTCTGGAAGCGCCTTGTAGACATTGAGGAAAGTTATCTTGTTGGCAAAAATAGCTTGCCGTAATCTAATTTCTTGAAGTAGTGTGGATACTGGAGGGATCCCAGCTTCCGGGTATAGGATAGGAAGTGGAATAGTTCTGTAAACTAGAAGGATGGCTCTAAACTCAGTGTGAATAGCCCTTGAGAGGCATTTAACTAGCTGGCCACTCTTATGCTTTAATTCTTTGTTTTTGCCTCTTTTCCATGACAGAACTGTTTCCCCAGGCCACCATAACTCTGCCTCAGATTTCCTAGACGGAGAATTGGTTCTATGTAGAGCATAAATAGGATTGGCGAAACCAGTGACCCCTGTGGGAGGGCGCACATTAATGTTTCCCATTTTGTCGTAATTTCTCCTAAACGAATGCGAGCTGTTCTACTTGTAACGAACAATCTGGTCCATTTTATCTGCCACGAAGGCCACCCTTGATCTTTGAGTCTTTGTATAAGCCTCCCTGGAAATACTGTGTCAAAGGTAACTTTTACTTTATTCGTTAGTAAAGAAGCCAGATTTCCTTTCGAACGAGTTACTTCGAAACGGTGGCTTAAACAGCCCACAAGATCCGTGGCTGAACGTTTTTGGAGGGTACCAAATTGCTATTGTCTTATGATGTATTGGGTAACGGCTGCAACAATGATCCTTTTTGCCATCAATCTTTCGGGCCTTTTTACTAGGCACGACAACTGTGTGATTGGACGCCATTATTTTGGGAAGCCAAAGCCTCTCTTGTTAGGTTAAGGGAGAAAAATGACTTCTGCTACCAGGATCATTTAAGGGCGCTGTCCTAGGTGTTGGAACTATTGATACAGCCGGTGTGTTGCATATTTAATATTATTCTAGCAAGCACGAATAATCTTTGACGTAATTTCATCTATTCCAGGTACAGTGGTTGTTGGGAGTGTTAGGTAGTGCTCTTTTTATGTTAAATTTATCGTCTCGTGTATATCGACTTTAATTTGAGAAGCCGCTTGTTCTAGAGCTGTACGAACAGCCTCCTCTGTTGATCTTCGGTCTAGTAAAGCTTGCCGGAGAGCCGCTGCCTTACTGTCGGAAACAAACATTATTGTGCGGAAGCTAAATAATAGCAGGGATATTAGCGACAAGCTAACTATTAGCATGGATGGTTAAGAATGTCGCATAAAAGAATCACTACAGTTAGTTTAACGCTCTTCATCAAAGTTACAAGTTTGTTGCAGACATATTGTATTCTAAACATGGTACTAAAGTATTGTCAGGAATATCAAACAGAAGCTTCTAAGATGGGGGATGGAGAAAATATATCGAGGGAGAAAAGTCTTTAGTTAGAAAAAAACAATTTGATTTTTTGCAATTGAGTTTATATTGAAAGGCCTTCTATCAACTGTTCAACACTTACAATATATGTCAGTAAAAATTTTGTCTTCGTACTTTAGCGATGGTGAGATAGATGGTCCCTTATTTTTGTGCCACCCCGTTATTCTCCTATGTCTTTGAGGGTAGAAGCATCTTGAATTTGTCTCGTCCAATATGCTCTTTTCGCTGCTCTAGTAGCATTCCGCAGTGCATGTTTCTCTGGATCGGTGCTACCTTGTTTCCTTGAATATCGGCATGCTTTTCCTTTTTCCCTACACTTTTGATTACACCATCTTGTGCCCTGTCCGAATTTTTTCTTTCGTGTGAGGTGCCGTTCCATATTGACTTAATTGCTCTTTATTATTGTGTTTGCAAGCTCTTAGGGATTCTGTGGGAAGTGATTCTATGAGAGGGAGAGTTTCTTTGACCCCAGCCGGGAAGCGTGAGATGATTTCTATTGTGAGAGTGAGTTAGGTTTGGGCCGGGAGGTTGGGGGGAATTTCAGGTCGGCACATGGCACTAATAATAAAGGTGTCTCGTGGTCTAAAGTGGTATGGAGATAATCCTCTATATTATATTGAATATAACGGTTTTTTGGTGAATACCAAATCGAGTGTACTGTCTCCGCTGTGCATGGTATCGTTGATAGGTGAAGCAATAACTGGTGCATTTGTTTCAGCCTATTTGACTAGCTCTCCTATTTTATTTAAGGCTGAGGCTCGAAAGTCCCAGAGTGGGTGTCTGGTGTTAAAGTCTCCCGCTACCAAATATATTTAAGGCGCTTGGTAGCTTTTAATTGCAGTCATAACCACTCCTTCCTTTTCTTGAGGTGATCTGTATACGTTTGCGATTGTCAATGGGGGCACGACTCCCAATACTATAGCCCAGCAGATGTATGCAATGTTCGAAGGTCGAATATGTGTGGCCTGTAGGCCTCTGTCTCTCCTGACATATGTTATAATTCGTGCTCTTAGTTCCAATTGTCTATCGGGCTGAAAGTGTCGTGGACCTGATAATGTTCGGTGATCTTCTTTTCAAGATCTGCTAAAATCCAGGGTTCTTGTAGTATTATTATGTCAACTAACTCTTCTTTTATTAATGACAAGCGAGGTCATGGTCAGCTTGCCCGCGGGGAACGTTTTCCAAAGAAATTCTCAAGTAATTCTGTTGATGTTTAACTCGACTTCCTGACATTAACTTGTTATAGGGATTTTGGCTACTTCTTGTGTAGCCGGGTTAGCTAGCAACAATGTAAAGTGGCCGGCCTGGTGTTTAATTTTCATTTCCGACTAGGAGCGTGGGACTATAGTTCCATTTCTAACTGGTGGGCCTGCCGAGCAGTGAATCTCATCTACCCTGTGAGGCTATTAGCAGTTTGTGCATCTCTGAAGTTTCTGGCAGGTGTGGTGCACCGGGACGCTGCACTTCTTAAACCGCTGCTCGTAGTTGCAAAGTCTTGCGTCGTGAAAGCCCCAATATTTAGTACACTGAACTGATTTAGGTGATCTGGTGATTTTCCAAGCTAGAAATCTAGTCCTGAAAAGCCTGAAAATCTGTGTATGTTCATTGAAAGAGGTTAATATTGTTCCCGATGGAAATGGGGTTTCCAGCGTTTTTTTAGACCCGGCGACTCTGGTGGGCAATAAGCATCAGTCTAACTTTCCAGGTACATGGTCCACGACATAAGTGATGCTGTGAAGCGCTGATTGGCTTGATTCAAAATATTGAAGTGCCTGAGGCCAGATAAATCACCTAGCTTTAAAATAAAGTATGGGAATAGTCAGCATGTTGATGTACGTAATGGAAGTCTACAGTTACAAATTGAGTAGAGTCTGAATCGACGTCTATTTATGTCAAGTTCATAGCCGGTGCTCTTAAATTTCTCTTTTCCTATGTTGAGGATTCCCCCAATTCTGCATTTGATCACTTCTTCCATCTTCAACCTATAACTGTGAGACTAAACGAAAAGTATATTCTACTAAGAGCAAGATGATTGATCGTCATGATCAGAATAGTAAAACGAAGGATTATCTAACCTCCATTGAGGAATGTGTAAGCCATGAAATTCGAGCACATGACTACGAGACTTTACACGAGGAAGAAGAACTTGAACAGCTTTTGTTGCAAAACGACCAAGAAGATAATAGCACATCAGTCTTGACACAAAAAGATATGAATACTTCATTTCCTCGAAGAAAATTGAATTTGCATCAGGCTGAAATTAGTGAAAAAACTTTTTCAAAAAATGATCTCAGGAGACATAGAAATAAGAAAAAGGGACCTCTAGATGCTGGGTATAATTCCGAAGAAGTTGAACTCTTGTTTGAGATAGAAGAAGGTGTAATATCGGATTCGTGTAATGAAGCAGTGGAAAAGAAAAAACATAGTCACCGAAAACGATTTAACATACATCAAAGCAAGCTTAAAACTACGATATGGCAAAAAAAGCACTTCTTGAGCTGCCTCGTGACTATTGGGCTATTTAATTTACTACTACTGACTCTCAAACTAAAATATAAGAGTAAAAGTGCTCAGCTTAATACCAAGATGAGCAGCAACGGTACAGCTCTCTTCGCGCCCACAACAATTCTTATAAGCTTGGATGGTTTCCGACCCGATTTCCTCAGCAGAGGAATCACACCTAGACTTAATGCTATGAGAGAGGAAGGCTTTTCTCCTGTTTATATGCGTCCAAGCTTTCCTTCTGTGACTTTTCCTAACCATTATACACTTGTAACTGGCTTACATCCCGAATCACACGGAATCGTTAGCAACGTATTCTGGGATGGTTATCTCAAAGAGAGATTTTACTATACAAAGCCAGATGCGATGAATAAAAAGTGGTGGGGTGGTGAGCCAATATGGGTGACTGCAGAGAAGCAAGGTGTTAAAACAGCCGTACATATGTGGCCGGGCAGTGAAGCTCATATAATGGATATTGAGCCATCTTATCTAGATAAATTTGATTTTAAAACCACAATGAAGGAAAAATCGGAAAAAGTGTTAGAATTTTTAGATATGGAGGCTCATCAAGACAGCTCTGATCAAGTAATGAGACCACAACTTATTGCTGCTTATGTACCACACGTTGATGCGGATGGGCATTTTTATGGACCAAATACAACAGAAATTCGTAACACAATCTCTGGCGCTGACAATATGGTGAATGAGATCTATCAAGGATTAGAAAAAAGGAATCTTACAGATATTGTCAATATTGTCGTTGTTTCAGATCACGGTATGGCAACTACTGATATTGAACGAATGATTCAACTTGATGATCTACTGGATCTTAGTAAAATTGACCATATTGATGGGTGGCCATTATCTGGATTACATCCTAAGAGTGGTGTTGACGTCGATGAACTCTATGAGGAGCTTTTCCAAAAAGCAGCTTTAAATCCTAACTTCGATGTTTATTTAAGGGATAAAAATATGCCAGAAAGATATCATTTTTCCAATAATAAGCGGATTGCACCCATATGGATAGTACCAGTTACTGGATGGGCTATTACTACAAAAGAAGAGTTTGACATCAGGGAATCGAAACTTAAGGGATTACAGTATCATCCTCGTGGTCTTCATGGATATGATAACGAGCATCCATTGATGCATTCGATCTTCATCGCTAGGGGTCCAGCTTTTCCTCACATACCAAGTAATCGAATAAAGCCTTTTCGTGAGTAAAAAAATTTAATTGATTCTGAGTCAAAATTAACATGAATTCTTAACTAGAAAATACTGAAGTATATAATATAATTTGCCATACATTGGGGCTAGTGCCTGCGTCTAATAACGGAACTCTACATTTGCCATTACTTCCAATTGACCCACAAGAGCCAGATTTTATCCATGAACTTCCGAGTGATTTAGAGGTTGATTTAGTATCGACAGCTCCCAAAGATCAAGATAATACTATTACTTCTCTGCCTTTTAAAACGGCTTCACCAAAAGCAGTATCATCAGAAAACCAAGAGAGTACCGTAGAATCCAATTCATCAAACACCTCAAAGTTTCTAACGATTGATCATGATTGGATAGCTAATAAAGAAGATGAGTTATGGAAATGGTTTATGGAAAAAACCGCTCAAATTAAATCATGGTATGATAAATCATTGGCGTAGAAGTAATAAAAGCTTAAATACTAACTGCTTGCCCTCTCATTTCCCGTGTTGATCTCCCTTTTTTCTCATACTTAACTATCGTTTGAATTAAATCTCACTACTTTTACCTTACAAAGTCTAACATTTATTTTAAAATGTCACACTGTGACTTCCCTTAGTGGGCTTTGTCTCATCTCTGTGTTTGAGGGTAAGCACAGCAAACATTTTAAAAACTACAAACATTTCACACAACAGTCCACATGAGTGATTAGTGACTAGATCCCTAACATATTTAGTCACCCCATATTCTACATTCTAAGTGGCAAAATGGTAAGGAGGTCTAGCCAGGAGTGCATAACTAGAATGTGGACTAGTTTAATATTTTCCATGATATGGAGAAATTTCTCCCTCCTCAATATCAAGACTATCTTGAAGTTTTTGATCGCAAACAAGCAAACTCATTACCACCCCATCGGCCATGGGATCATGCTATCAATCTCCAGCCTGGGAAAGATCCTCCGTTTGCGCGACCATATTCCATGAACCAGCATGAGCTAAAAGCACTTAGGGAATACCTTGATAAAGAACTTACAAAGGGTTTTATACGCGTTTCTAGATCCTCAGCTGCAGCCCCCATTCTATTTTTTAAGAAACCAAATGGAGATCTCTGTTTTTGCATTGACTCTTGCCTTGCGGTTTAAATGCAATTTCGATAAAAAATCGCCACTCATTACCCCTGATAATAGAAACACTTAGCCAACTCTCTCATGCCAAGTTCTACACTAAATTAGATATTATTTCGGCATTTAATAAACCTCGAATCAAAGGAGACGAATGGAAAGCGGCTTTCACTTGCCGGTATGGTCAATTTGAACCACTTTTACTTCCCTTCGGCCTCTGCAATGGTCCAGCTTCACTCCAAGCGTACATCAATCACGCCCTACGTGGACTTTTAGATCATTTCTGTACCGCGTATATGGATGATATTCTTATCTTCTCCGAAAATCTCCAAACCCATTGGCAACATGTCATAACCATTCTGCTTTTGTAATACGATAAAATATCGTGTGGAGAATGTAAATGCTGAAATCGTGAAGTAAGTTCGAGGATGATCGTGGAACAGAAGTATCAGGTGAACAGAGCTGTACATATAAAGATTTGTAGATTGATAAGATAGATTAAGTTTAGAGTTTCTTCAGAAACATCAGTTTGTAAAGAACTGAAGATTTCTGATGGGAAGTAGGTCTCATTATATACAGGAGTTAAAGTCCTTATAGCACAGTATATGAAAATCTAAAATACATTGTCTATGTCTCAATATGACAGTTGTATCTACCATGTCCGTCTAGTCTATCAATAGATCCTTCATAATATCTGATAGAGAGAGAATATTAAAAGAACCACAAAAGAATTTCTATAACCCGTGATTACTTGAAACGTGCTACCATTATGAGTAAGGGAGACATCTGCTTCACGTGATTACTCGCATAAATTAGAAATGTAGGGGAACTATGCATTGTGTGGAAGCCGTACTGTCAAATTACAACATCTGCAACGTCTAGGCGAACACAGATTGCAAATTGATATTTCCAAATGCAAATTTGAAACTGCTCAAGTTACTTATTTGGGCCTGATTGTATCCACAGAAGGCATTAGTATGGACCCTAAAAAGGTGTCATGTGTAACAAGAATGGCCTACTCCTCGTTCAGTTCGTGATGTTCAAGGATTTTTGGGCTTTGCAAATTTCTATCGCAGATTCATTCCAGAATTTTCGCGACTAGTTAACCCGCTTACCCACCTCACTAAAGAACATATCCCTTTTCAATGGGATTCCCAATGCGAAGAGTCATTCCGAAATATTAAAATGGCGTTTCAACACGGAAATATGCAGGCTCATTTTGACCCCCGAAAGCAAACTATACTTGAGAATGACGCTTCAGATTATGTGACTGCCGCCATTTTGTCCCAATTCGATGACAAGGGTGTTATGCAACCTGTTGCCTTTATGTCTAAAAAAATGCTTCCAACCGAGTGTAACTACGAAGTTTTTGATAAAGAACTTTTAGCAATTGTAGACGCTTTTGAAACCTGGACTGCTGAGCTTGGATCTGTCGAAGCATCTACCTTAATACTCTCTGATCACAAGAACCTCGAACATTTTACAACAACTAAAAAGCTTAACAGGCGTCAAGCTCGTTGGAATGAAATGCTTGCGAGATTTTGACTTTAAAATAGTTTATCGAACCGGTAAACAAGAAGCAAAGCCTAATGCTTTAACACGTATTAGTTCTGATAAACCTCTAGACGACAATGACGAACGAAAGAAACACCAACATCAAACACTTATAAAACCTCAACAAATTCTCCGTCATTTAGAAACTAAACATCAAGTGACATTATCTCCTCTAGAAGAACAATTAATACAAGATTTACCAATGGACAATTGGGAAATTCTATGTAACGAAGACGAATTTTGTTAAGAAATCCGCACAGCCCTTGCCACCCCAGATGCTTCAAGAAAAGATATCCAATTGTCAAGCTGCTCATTAACAGATCACCCATTCACTTATTATGGGAGGGAATATGCACCGTTGACTCGTCAAGAAAGCATTCTTAAACAACTTCACGAAACCCCTATGTACGGACACCGAGGAGCAGCGGCCCTTCATGCATTGCTAAGTCGTCGTTTCTGGTGGCCAAACTGTCATAAGGACTGCGTGAAATATGCTCGTGGCTATGAAAGCTGCCAAAGAAACAATCCCTCAATTCAAAAACCCAACGGTCTACTGCAACCCTTGCCGGCACCTAAAGCTTCTTTTCGCCACTTGACCCTAGATTTTATCGGACCTCTCCCTATTTGTAAAATCAGAGGTTATGATTATCGTTTCATTTTGCAAGTGGTGGATTATCTGACTAAAAGAGTGTGGATAATTGCGGTTGAAAGACCTACAGCTCGCGAAACTGCAGAAGCTTTCCTAAATAATGTCGTTCGGTTTGCAGGTTTGACAGATTCTCTAGTCTCAGATCAAGGAAGAGCATTCATTGGAAGAAGGTGGAAGATAATTGTGGGCGACTTAAAATCAACCACAAGTTATCTACAGCTTATCATCCTGAGACAGACGGACAGACTGAAAGATCTAACAAAATATTGGAAGTTTAATTGAGACATTTCGTTAATTACTACCTAGACGTTTGGGCCCATCATTTAGTAATAGCGGAATTTTGTTGTAATAATCATGTTATTGCGTCAACAGGAATATCACCATTTTTCGCCTCTTTTGGGCATCACCCTCGCCAAGACTTCAGGCCTGAATCAGAAGCTGCATCGGAACGCCAAGTACCCGAATTCATCTTACGAATGTAAAATTTGGTAAGACAATGTACTTAAAAATTACCCTGTTAAAGGCAAGTGCGAATTCGGACAAGCAGGAAAGCTATGCCAAGAAATAATCTATATTTATCTA
>MCFK01004168.1:0-18019 GCA_003610855.1 Erysiphe neolycopersici | reverse complement strand
ATGCATTTCCTACTGTTTGTCAGGTTGTTAGGATTACGTAGTTCTCGGTTAAGACCACGTGACTTAGAGACGCGTTATATGTAAATAGGAACAAGAACAAATACACATACATAATCGGGACCGTACCAGCAAGCCTAACAATTTTTTCTCAATATCGGTTTTTTTTTATTTTTTTATAAGGAACAAACAGTTGCTTTAAGTCTGAGAGGGAGGCCCTTAATTAGGTGCTTGAAAATTCCAAGTCAAGGTAGGTGCCGTATGATTTTCCATTAAAGCTAAACAGTACTCTTGGTTAAATCCAGACTAGATAGTTAATTTATCTTTTAAATAAAATCATAGAAACCTTTTTTTCTGACTACAATATACTTATTGAGATTCTTTAATATTCCATCATAAAACATCCGCTAAATTATTTACAGAGAGGACCCTTGGGCCTTGTTTATCTGATATTCTATCTCAAACACTCATTCATGTATATAGGTTGCGTATGGCCCGTAGTTATTCAAGCCATGCTTTGTTCTTCTATCTTTTTCTAAATCCTAGAATCCTCCTAGTTCTTTTGGTTTTGATCCTAGATATACTAGATTCCAATCTTGCTCCTCTACCTAGCTCTCCTCTACGCGTCATATCTGTGCAATGACAGTACCCTAGCTTTGATACTTAATGCGCTGGGTTGTGAGGGGCATCAGAAAAAGGGGTCTTTTTTTTTCGAATTTCAAACTATTTGTTAACAATATTGCATGCGGAAGATGGGGATGAAAATGTAATGATATGAATACCGATATATATATATATATATATATATTCAGTTATGTCTATTTGGCATCTTTAGGTCTATTATTGTAGTTGATAGTAGCTTGGCTGATTATGTGGCTGGGACCGGATGACGTCATTGTTT
The DNA here is from genome assembly GCA_003610855.1 of Erysiphe neolycopersici. Lineage (NCBI taxonomy): Eukaryota > Fungi > Ascomycota > Leotiomycetes > Helotiales > Erysiphaceae > Erysiphe > Erysiphe neolycopersici. The sequence goes on along the minus strand of MCFK01004168.1, from coordinate 17,121 downwards.
TCGTACTTGAATGGTAAATTATCCCATTAGTCAAAAAAAAGAACTTAAATATACACGCGGTAGCGTGATGCGATGAAAGGAAATAACTAGAGACGCGTTTAAGTGATACTACAGTATATATACAGCCGACTATATCGGTTACTAAACCATTAAAGTTCATTTATTTCGACAAGTCTCCGTAATGCATCAATGCACCAACTGAGTTAGCCGTGGTAATGGCATCTGCAGAATAGTGTTTTTCGTCAAGCTAGCGGATCTCTGCTAGTTCCCTTAGCTCATATGATTCACAAATGGCCATAATATCGATCATGACCTGCTTCTCCTTGTTAGTGCCAGGTTTAACCAAGAATTCATACAAGCTGAAGCTATCAGAGCAGATGATGATGAGCACTGTAGGTAAACAGAGTTCAGTAGTGATTTGATTGAGGGCATTGCAGAGCGGCAGAGTTATGTTGACGCCTTGAGTCAAAAAAAATCTCAGAGGCCAGCAATGTACGAGTAACTCGCTTACTCTTCGTCGAACTCCAGCGAATTAGATTGCCACAGAATTTAATTGCGCTTTCCTCACGAACTTCGTTGCCAATAGCTATCAAAAATCCTATCTGTGATGTGAAATCTTTGTTATTGGCGAGGGAACCGTCTTCCTAAGCGTAGAGTCCAAGACCGTTAGTCATTTCCAACTCAACATAACTCAATATTCGTATAAGCTTGCTGTAGTCTCATAAAATTATCCCATGTATCCAACGAAGAAGAGATCCGTACGACGGTTATAAAAATGCGAAGTGTGAGCTGGTAGAGGTGATCCACCAATCGCAACTTTATCCTTAATGAGGAAGGACACGGGTGTAAGTAAAAAACTGATATGTGGTTAACATTTCCCTTACTTATTTGAAAAAATTATTTTATAACAAAAAAATTAGTAAACATTTCGTTAGCCTAGTCAAATGTCTGTAAAGATATTTGTTTCTTTGATTCATTTTAAAAGAATGCTAGTATCAGATGTGATTGTCCTTCTGATGATGGCATTTCCTTAGGCGCGGAAAAAAAAAATTACCCTCAGGCGATTAGTAATGATTTTCATTGAAGTCCATCTCGTGTTAATTGGCCTTTGTGTCATAGAGACATGAGTGTTGTGTTAAATATATGTGATTGAGAGGGCTAGAACCTTAATCAGAGGTACAAAGCAAAGCACGATGATAATGAAAGTGTCCAAAGCAACTTAATTTGTGGCAGGTAAGCGAGTCACAGTGAGATAGATAATTACTGGGACAGAATTATCTATCACCAATGAAATATAAGTGGAATGGCTAAAACAGAATATTTATTCCAATATACCACTCCTCAACAATGTCTGCATCGATTTCTCATTCTCGATTGGCTGTGGAAACCATCCCACACCCCAAAATAAGTTTTGTATGGTTGTATGGTCTTGCAAGCGGTACAAGATACATCGACATCTGTTATATCTATATTTTCCTCCCTCATTCATAATATGTGCTACAACCATTTCTTGCCTTGGGGTTTGCTCCTTTTTTTCGGTAGTCGAGTTAAAAATATCGGAACCAAATTAGGTATCTATCTCTGAGTACTTGATGAGTGCATCTGTCAAGGAGTGTACTCCCATAAGTGAGTGTATTTCACAAGGCAAGCGAAGAAAAAATGTCAGAAAGAGTAATTCGGTCAGGGCGGGCTGGTAGCCTCTGCCCATACAAACCACAAACCAAAACTATATATATATTTATATTTATATAATATATATTTACATGCGTATCTACAGTTCCAAACAGTTTTCTCCCCTTGTTTTTTTGATGCTACGAAATCATGTAACTTTTTTTGTCATGTGACCAGCCTTGACACCATTTGGCTACACCAATGCCACCCACCCAAAGATGACTGATGATTTATAATCCGTTACAGGAATCTTCATTTCTCCTCTATATAAAAATAAAAATAAAATTGCTTAACTTTAAACAAATTCGAATCTTCATTCATCGTGGGATGACTTGTGATTATCGTGCTTCTCCAAAGCGTGTGTATCAGCAAGTTTAATTCTCTTTGCAGTCAGCAATTGGGGTTTTTAGCAGTTCTTCAATAGTAATGGGTTGAAATAAACCTGGATATGTCGGATGTGAAATGAGAAAATTGGTTAAGTACACTTCGAAAGAATGCAGACCTTGAATAGTAAATATAGGTGAAGGTTTATATTTCAACGTTGAAAGCCTAATATCAACCACAGTGAAAAAAAAATATGAGTATTTTTGCCACACAATTTAAGACGTGTCGTGATATCGAATTTAAGGCGTTAGATCGTAAAAACGAAGACGGGTCAGAACTCATGATACATTAGTTTGTAGCCACGCTGACTAGACATCTTTACCTATGCCTCAGATTGCTCAATTGAGCCGCTACATAGATAGAGTATATTATAAGTGAAATTTGGGATCTATATTTACATTCCAATTTCACAACCCAAATTACTAACTAGTAATTATGCCTGCTAAATCAACCATCATAGCCCAAACTCCTCCGATATCTTTTGAAAGATTTCTTTCATAATTACCCCAACGCCAGAACACGCTTTTGACCAAAAAGTATTTATAACGCCAGGATCTACTCAATTGAGAAGTCAAATTCGGTTACCGGTAATAATTATCTTAGTTTCTGAAAGCTAAGCACTAACGAATATTATTACTAGTTTCACTACAGGCTTTTTTGAGATTATTCATCATTCTTTCGATTAGTGTTGAGGTATCAGGAGGTACGTTTGGTAATATAGTCTTATGGCTTAATGATGGCGAACTTAACATTTGTTTCGAAACCTGCTCTTTGCTGCCAATTACTATTTGTTGACAAGGACTAGGTGTTAAGATAGATCGGCGATGGAAATTGCTAACATTTGACTTTTCAGGACTTAATGGAGGCCAGCTAGGTTGAGTTAGTATAAGTGGAGATTGTTTTTTGTGGCTCATAGGAGTCAAAGGACTCGGAAGATTAGCAATATTACGAGAATACGTGGAGTTATTTAAAGCCTTTTTCTGACTTTTAGCTTTGACAAGAGATTCGCTTTTCAATTGCGTTTCAATTTCACAAGAATAAATGGTTTTACGCCGATTAGTATTGTCTTGTGTGAATGGCCTGATATCTAGTGCGGAAGTAGAAAGAGATTGGTTCGGATTCTCTCGTGATAGTTGCTGGCTAAGTCTCTTAGTGCCTGACGTTTTTGATTTAGAAGAGACTGAACGTTGTTGTGACTGGGCACATTTGCCTAATTTTCCAGAAAAGTTTGAGGAATTATGAGAATGACGAAAAAGAGCTGAGGTAGGCTTAGGAACTGTGTTAAGGAAATGGCCCTTGGAGTTATCCCAGGGCTTTCTCATATCGTCTGTGTAATGAGCTTTGGCTTCCGTTGATGTCTTGCCTATATAGTACCAGATTTGTGAATCCTTATTGAGATCAATCTTTACTTGATCGGGATTGTGAGTGATAGCCGTGGTGACAAACTCAGCCCAGGTGAAATTATCCACAAAATTATCACCTGGTCTTGGCAGATCATTAACCAGTCTTACACATGTTTTCAAAGATTCTTTGGCTTTAAATGAAATTGGCATAAGAATTGCATTTGCCGAAGGTTTCGGTAATGACGATTCCAGTGGTGGAGCAAGAAGCCACTTGTAGTCAATCTCATAAAGAGTACTAAAAATTCCATTAGAGAAGGAGTGAAGGCTGGCATGTTCAGTTTAGTTAGATACTTACTCGGTGTGATCAAATAAAACTTTCATGACTATCATATCTTCAGAACGGTTGTTTGCCATAACGATACCCGCAAAAATATCAGAGTAGAGGAGTTGAACCTGACAAATCTCACCAGGCTTCAAGCGGGAGCCATATTCTATGACCCGCTTATCCTCAGATATTGTCGCTTCATCAATTTTCTTGTCGCGTCTTGGTCTGTGAAACCGACATCTAAAATCATAAACCTCTTCTTTATATTCAGTACCATCTGGTGCAAACCTAGAGCTCCAGATCTTCTGCACAAGTACACCTGAAGCTGCTGCACAAGTCCCGTGATAAGCTCTTGTACATTTTGCCGAAGAGCATTGAAAGCACGCTCCTCTTTTCGATCTACAATAGATACATTTTAATCCCATACGCGCTTTCGAGATAAAATTGATGTCTTGAACAATTCCATCGCTAACAGAGGTTTCTGGAATGTATTCGCCACAAATACGATGAGCTCGTTTTCCATTATCTGTTTTCAATACTTCAAAATCAAAATTAGGACATAGAACACAGGGAGGATCTTCGGATGATTTAATTGCAACTCTTCGTTTCATCTGACGATCCTCTGTTATTTTTGTGTGGATTTTTCGTTTTCGAGTTGCTGGTCGCTTAACTTCACTTCCACTATGAGGTGGAGTGGGAATATCTAACATATTTTCTTCGTCCCATGTCTCATCAAAAAATTCTTCTTGTTCTTGGTCACCCAGATACCATTTATGAGTTCGAGGGAGTTTTCTTCTGATAGAGTTCAAATCAACCCAAACACTATCCTGCTGCTGAGCGCAGTCACATCTCTTAGCTTTTTCAGCAATCGGAATCCACTCATCGACAGCGAAGTTGACAGCCTCAGCACAATTATATCCAAGATTATAGCCGGCATGGTATCCATATGGAAAAGTAATCATAAACTCTCCTGGCCTATGAACAATCTTATTTACCTTAATCTTAAATTCTTTCCAAAGAGCAGCAGGAGATATCTGAAATGTTTTATGACGAAGAAATTGGTTACAATGCTTATATTCGTCAGGCCACTTCATTGCCATCGCCTTTTCAAACCTTTCCCGATCTCCTTGAGAAATACTGTACCATTGCTTTGGTGCACCGAAATGAAGATAATTGATTGAGTATAAATCCACGTCTTCTAAGTGCCATGAAAAAGTAGATTTCCATGAGCCAATATACAAATAAGTTGTATTTATTCCAGGAACTTTCTCATCTAAATAATTAAGAAACCCTGGTAAGTTTCGAAGATCCCATACTTTAGTTTTATCGGTAAAAAGTGTGCCTGGCATATCTCCGCCATAAATGGGTGGTGCATAAGAAATGTGTTTCCAGTAAGCCACCTCAAGATCCTGGCACCTCTCATCGTCAAATTCCTCATAAAGATTGTAATCAAAATTTCGAAATACTTCGTCATCGACGATAGTATTATCCTGCTTATATCTGTTGCGCCTGGAGTTAACAGAGACCTCCTCTTCTTTTATCTTTGTTTTCTTATTAGTGCCTGTTTTCCCATTTCTCTCTATTGAATGAGCTTCGCAGTTCTCAGTAGATCGATCGTGTTCTATTTTCTTCTTATTCAAATGCGCAGCCCTATGAGGAGCTTTCCGTGTCTCACCCCTTCTTGCCGGTGGTTGACGACTGAGCTGATCACATAGTGCACGCCATTCAACTATATTGTAGGTCCGATTTGATGATAGATTTAGTTGACGGAAATTTCCTGAAGCACCTCTACTTCCCTGATTATTCATTTCCTGGATGTATGGATTTTTAATTTTTATCTTCTTTACTTCTTCATGAAGGGTAGGTTGTTCATCGAGCCATTCTTTTGGAGGGATGATCTTAACGATACCATGCGTCATGCCCCATGGGTTCACAGCAGTGATAACTACAAAGATATTAGACCCTGCCTTTTATATATGAGCCTCCCTGAAGAGTAATTATACTAACATTTCTCAAAATCACAAAATTGATCCATAGAGGGAGTGAATACGGGTACGCCATCTCTGAAATAACACGGCTTTAATTTTATGTGGGACTCCGGTGTAGGCTCCATTTCAACTTCAACATCGGAGAGCTCTGAGTCACTCTCACAATCTTTTTGAGTATTTAACTCAGGAGGCGAGTGCAGGCCGGAGGCAGGCGACCAAGACATAGCTGGAATTTAATTTTAATCATGAATTATTGTTTCTGTAAGTTTGGAAGGTTTTTAATTATGGATGACGGTATCCTAGGCTTTTGGCTGCAGCACAATGGATGATTATTCAATTATTGTGAGCCGAGGAGTAGCGCATCTCAATCAGGTCTCTCGTCCTATACAATTAATTAAGTAAACTACTTGAAGATGTCTTTTAAGATGAAAATGAATTAACGTTAGTAGTGTAATGCTTCTAAAGGTAGGTTCGGGGAAGTGTCGAGAAACAGACAGGTCTAAGCGGAACTTACCTAAAGTTGAAATTGAACAGACAAGGATACCTCGGCTCTTTATTTACTGATGAGTCAAGCAGAATAATCTCTTCGAAGAAAGATACAAATAATGGAGAAAAAAGGTGCTACACAATAGCTGACTACCCACTCATCGAAACTCACTTATTTCTTTGCCACCTCTCAATAATTATCTTGTAAAACAAAAATATGGGCATCACATGATATTAATTGAGATTTTCTGACTCGCTTACTCATCAAAGATCCAGGATTCTCAGCCGTAAAGTCCCGTAACAAAGGATTCCTATATACCATAAAAAAACTGACGATTTACTTTTCATTTTTTTACGATCTCTAGTGACTGGATGTATTACAGTTCTCGTTTTATCATTTTCCCAATATAAACAAGTTTTCCTTCCTGACAAATTTTCCTATCAAACACAACCAACTAAATACTCAAGATATCTGAATTGGCCAAAAGACTCAAAGTACTACAGATATAATAAATAGGCCCAGACAACTAGACTAAATGTCATGTGACTTCTAAATTAGGCATAGCTCCAGCTTAAACATGGCAGTTCTAGAACAAAATAAACGTCTCGTCAAAGCTTAATCTTTACCACATTCATAAGTCCTAATGTTAGCTGCCAGGTAAAATTCAAATGCATAATTATAAACAATTATTTCATTACCTGCTTCCCACTATTACACCAAGATCAGGCGATCAAAATATGGTTTAAAGAAATAGGTTTTTGAAGGCCTCATTTGTGCCTGACAAGTTATTTTCAAACCAGCAAGCTAGCCCAGGATCTGAAGACAAACTCTAAGCATATCAACAAACGCGCCTTCTCGATCATGATGTAGATAAATAGGACGACTTGATACCGGAGTTGAATAAATGAAATTATTACCGTGTCCAAACCCATTTCGAAACGCGTATTAATTGCAGTTCTGTTGGAGTAGAATCAAGTCGCTTTATATATCCTTCCTACTCCATCTATATCAGCTTTCCGTTAACTTTTAGTTAGTGCTCTAGACAAGTGGAAATCACTATGAAGAGTCTGAGCCACTGAACCAAGCCCTCGCTCCGCTTACTGATTTTACTTAAGAAGCTTGTAGCCATGTATCCAGCAAGAGGTTCATCAGGACAAAGATAAAATATGTTGTTCAATACTACGGTTGCTTTCATGATACAGGATATAAAAATTAGTAAGTTGTCAGACAAGCGTGGTCAATGATGGATGAATAGTCTTAAATGTAGCGGTAAATAAAAGTTGTGTCCTAATCCTTTAATTATTATTATTGTTGTTAGTAACGTGTTTAGCACGAGACCATCATCCAAAAAGGATGACTCAGGTAGAGTTTTCACATCGACACACTAATACCTACATGACCAACTATACAAAGTCACGGTAGACTAATAGCAAAATACAAACAAACGATACAAAAAATTTCATGTTCAGAATATATTACCGAGACTCAAATTGTCCTGCGTATAGCCTCATTTCCTTGTCCATTAAGACGAAAATGTATCTACGTATGGGAGACCAAACTACTCTCTAATGTAGGGCATTTCCCCGCTATAATATTTGGTTACGGTTACGAACCGTTGGAGATTGTTCCATCATTTATCTGTTAGTCATATTTAGCTCTCGGCGGTGGTTTAAACTTTACATCCCTCCATATTTTTGGAGCTGGCCGATACTCCGCGAAGTCCCAGGGTCGCTTTTCTCGACCACAAAAACACTTAATATCGGCGTTTTGATGTCGAAGCCTTCCATGGTATTTAGCAGAGTCTCTATGAGCAGTTCTCGCTGCAATCATTCGATGATAATCCCACCCTGGTAGGGTTACTTTTGGAGGACGTTCTTGGTTCATGTTTAGATTTAATTCTGCGTAGCGACTTGTTATACAACTTTGCCACCACGAATCTAAAGCTTCCTTGTTATATTCTCTGATCCATCTCTTGATCGACTCAAAGGAGTATTTTAATGCGCCTGGTCCACTAGAGAGATTTGCCGGAATATCTTTTAGAGCATTATTAGCTAGCCTATCGGCATTCTCGCTACCAATTATTCTACAGTGACTTGGGATCTACTGAACTTCTACTTGTTGGTAATCTCGGAGTTGGGCTACAAATTTGTCGCCTATCGACAGAGATGATTTTGAATGAGTCCCGGCCACTATGCTTCTGCTCCATTTAGCATCGTACTCAGTAAGTACGCTTGAATTGCATTTATCAATGGTCATGTGGCTGTGCCTCGATTTACTTTGTTGTCGCAGAAATTGAGATAAACGCTGTGACTTTCCGGACCTCTCTTGAACATGCTGCATAAACTTGAGTTAAGAATCTATCCATACTCCTAGCCATTAAACGTGCGGTGATGGATTTATATTGTGATTTTTAATCGAAATTGTCTTGACGTATCGAGTTTCTTTTTTGGTCCACCTATCACAAGCAATTACGACACAGTGGGATTAATTGTCTATTATATTCTCGTTTCCTCTTTTTACAAGACTATTGTTCACCTCTTCAGCTGACTGCACTACTTCAGCAGCAGTCCTCCCTACGCTGACGATGGCTATATCATCAGTATAGCCCAATTTTTTTCCCCAATCACATTTGTAAGAGGATTGTAATCTATAAAGCGAAAAGAAGTGGTGATAGTGGGGATCTTTGAGGGGCATATACTCAATTACTTTATCTCAGGATATCTCACCTCGATATCTTACACGTAATTTCTATTGGGTTAAAAATGACTCTATCCATCTACACATTTTACTGATCCAATCTTGATCACTTCAATGGTTCAAAAGGCGTTTACGGAGAACATCATCATAGGCACCTACCTTGTAAATACAGGGTAGTCATTGTCGCAACCTTGTTCCTTCGCATTATTGCTTCGTCATCGTGAATCACACATGCAACAAGGTCAACTGCAGATCGCTTGGGAAAGGGACCAAAAAGCTGCTTAGGAACAACCTGGTGCTGGATTGGAAGCCACGCCATTCTTATACTACGAACCTTTCTAATCCTTTACCTAGACAAGAGAGTAGGAATATAAGTCGCCAATCCTTAGGTGATATTAAGTCACTCCCTTGTTTTGGAAGCATAATAATCTCTGCGACTTTAAAGGTATTAGGGAGATAGCCATTATCTAGGAAAGCTTGTAAAATACCTTAAACAATAATTCCTATTGATTCTCAACACGTTTTTAGTAATCGGACTGCCATTATGTCCGTACCTGGAGCGGTAATTCCAGCATTGTTATTACATCCCGTAACGTCTTTCAACGTTAATTTTAAATTGCATGGGATCGTTTCTGGCTGCTTGGCTTCCCACGTAGACACATCATGATTTGCATTGAAACTAGCCATCAACATGTCTCTTAGGTTTTCTGCTCCTTTTAGTGGGTCTGATACCAACTGATCATCAACAATCCTTAAAGACGGAGGATCTCGATTAGATTTTGGTTTAGCCCATTGCATTATCATGAATAGCTCAGCATTTGTTTTGCCATTCCCGATGATATTTCTCCAGTAATCTATTTTTGTCGATTTTACTACCAGTCTGGGATCTTTCCGAGCCTATACTGCTACTTGGGATGGGTCTCGCAACGTTTTGAAATGTTGAAACCTTATTGCACACTGTGTGTTCCACCATGGAGCTGCTCTATCAGTGATCTTCGAGCGGGTGCGTCCCACAGTCCTGACAGTATCTACTAGAACTCTCAACAAGTCTAACACTTTATTTTCGAAATCAATCGTATCACCAAGAGAACATGGTTTTACTCATATCTTGACGTATTCAGCGAATTGGTCAAGGTTTTGTCACTAACCTGAATTGGAGGTTCTGCCTCCCTAAAGTTCGTACATCTCTGCGCTTGTATGGACCCTTTTATTGTCATGTGATCCGAGGCACAATTATGAACTTTTGAAACTGCTACATTGGCATATGTATTTCTCCACACTAAGTCAATAAATGAATGTTATATTTCATAGTCCAATCGCTTTTCTGGTGTCCATCGCTATATTAACGCGAAGCTTGAGGCTGCCTTAGCCTAGAAACTGTAATGAAATCTGACCCTATAACTATAGGCCCTGAAGGTTCCAATTGTATAAGAGGTTGCAAAGTACCACTTGGTCCAGATAATCGGTACACATTCAAAAACGTTATGCCTGACATCTTTACAAAACAATAGTCTGCTGTCCGACCCGGCCCGTTTGAGTAAATTTGGACAGCATGAATACCTTTAAAATTGAAAACTATTGCACGTGGTCGGCTCTCTATTCGGCCAATTATTATATGACATTTGTATCCTAGATGACTTTTAGTAGTGAAGTACCCATGTTTCCGCATAAGCCATTGTTCTTGTATCATGATTACATGCGCCCTGGCTTCCTTCCCATGTTTGTTGTAAATCTATGTCCCAAATTTTTGCCCTGCCTCTAGCAACATTCACTTGATGAAGGTGAAGGGGGTAAAATTGTTTTCATGATTTAGCCGAAAGTTAGATAGAGTCGTCTCCTATAAAGAAGGCATGATTACCTCCTAAAAAAAAAAAAAAATAAAAATAGCGACATCAGTCGTGTTATCCTTCTTCTTTTGACTTTGTAAGTGCAGCTGCAAATTCACGTAGTTCACGTTCTCTACGATCAAAATTGTTAGTCGAAAAGGCCTACCTAACATCGGGTCTTACGCGAAAAAAAAAAAAAAATACAAATTACAAATTAAAAAATTACAGCGCAACAAGCAATATCTTTGTTTGGATGGAACAGAGAGCTTTGGTGGCGAGGCCAAAAATTCGTGGTCGCAAGAAAATCAATTATTGATTAAATAGACAAGGTCGTACCGTACAGTTAGTTACCGGCATGTTTAGGTCCGCACCAGCTAGAGTCGTGGGTGGGTGGTTAAAAGAAGCAGGCTTACGACCGGCAATTTCACTACTAAACAACTGGCAACGAAGGAAGATATACACAACGCTTACTTTGTCTGCTGAGAAATTATGAAATCCGTGAGAAACTCCCTAAAACTTTGCGGATGGGGGAATACGCACGCCCAACCTCATGAGATAGAATCTTCAGACTGAGAATGGATTAATGACAAAAAAAGTCAGGAAATTAGGCTAACGACTAGCTAACTCATTAGTCAGTGGCTCGGATTTGGATACATCGTATGGAATCGAGCACGGAGATTATGTTTCACCAGCCGAGTTTTTGATGGTAGGTGATAGCTGCGCTGCGCTCCAAAATTAAGGTAATAAATACCATACATAGAATAAGGAAGTGGTGATGTAAATTGAAGTTCAAAATGTGTACATAAAAAAAAAGATCTCTAAGCAGAACTTCTCTCTAAAAAGATTGCAGAAGTAAAATATTTGTAAGTACAATGCAATTATCTGGTCAGGGCGATAATGTAATAGATATGCAAAATATGATTATGATTCAATATAAATATATCCGTTACAAACTCTTCCATCTAACGAAATTGTGGGGTTTTAATCTATGCAAACCATTCCGAATAGATTGAATAGGTTATATTTGGGTCTTTTTTTAAAAAAAATTTACAAAACCTGAAATACGTTGGTGAAGAGTTAGAGAATATAACGCTGAAAATGTTCTGACGTCTTAACTTGTAAACTTAAACTAGGAGAGGCCTGGGGTAGTGAGCCATGCCGTGAATCTCATGTTGACAATAAGATGGTTTTTTAGGATTTCTAGGTCTCATGCTAGATGCCTCCCCGATGGTAAGTTGCGTGTAATTTTTACATAATGCGTTGCCGTGAACATAGATGAATCATAGTTTTTAAACAGCAACTATGTTAAGATATTTCGAGAAAGATACAATATAAGCCTATTATCTTTCATTTACTAGTGAGGAGGATAAGTTAATTGATTGATAATGTACAGAGATATTAAAAAGCCCCCGACTTCATCTTCGGCTTCGTTTATTCCTCTGGATTCTTAGTTAAATATTATTTAGCTGATGCAGGATTGAAGTGGTATAGACTAGTATTACTTCAGTCAGAAGCAATATTCTGGTCTATAAGCCTATCATACCAGACCGAAGAAAGGCATTTCAAGGGATTTTTTTTTAATTTTAATCAAAAATTTTTCATGCTGAGTTCATTGATTGAAAGGTAGATCGTAGATGATAGCTGTGTGGGCAAATCAAATGGTGCCAAGAAACTAAAATCCGTGTCTTTGATGAGAAATTTGAGTAACCATTAAGTTCTTGTTCTCGAGGTTCAATCTAAGAAATATCAAAATGATACAAGGAGTAGATCATCAAATTTTCAATGATAGCTACTGATTGGGGGCGCTATTCTACCAACCCCTGTAGCGTTATCAGCTACGATTAGTGGCGTAAGTGGAAGACATAAACAAAGAAGCCTTCTTAGAGACCTTAAAGAAGGCTGTTCCTATTGAAAGATTAAAGATCTGCAAATCTTCAATTGTCTGACCTTTATCATAAGTTGTCTATATCCAGCTGTCCCCATGAATGATCTGAAGATATTGTATTTTGCTGCTATAAATTACCATATTAAATAAATTGATTCTCCTAATTTGGTAAATTATTTATCTGTATTCAAGATAACTAGCAAGAGATTTTTTCTTTAGTATCTTTCGCTGGCGTTGCAAGTGATTGTCTGAGCACATAATAGGGTAGATTTTTATTAGATATTCAAGATTAAATTTTGCTGTTAAAAGTACTTAATTTTATGAAGCCCTTAGTCTGGGCCGGAGTTTTTTATTCAATAATCGAGCTTATGGAGCTTTATATGGCGTCATATTTCCGTGCCTTCTTTTCTCTATAGACAAAGATGTCCAAAATTTTCTGATATTATGGCTTAAGGAACAACACTAGTTTCTGGTATGGATTTTATTATTCTGAAGCGGTTTAGACTAGAATTATACGCCTTGATCTTCCACGGGTCATCATTTAGGGTTGCAGTGATAAGCTTGAACGCTTTTAGGATTATGGGTACATTTAAATTAGGGTCTGTAAAGGAGTTGCGTTCAATTTGAATCTCTCATAACTCGAATAAAGATGTAGATTTTGTGTACTTCTTTAATATTACGATCCCATCGTGCTCTCGATAATAATTCTCTCAGTCCTCGTTGGTATCTGTAAGAATCATTTGACTGACATCACGGATTTTATCACTCAGGATAGTTCTTCCATATCTTTCCGCAATTTTCATAGCTGCTTCAATCATTTTGCCCGTCTTATCTTGAAATAATGTCACTATTTCGAGAGCACGCATGCTTCTATCTTCATTATCCCTGCATTCAAAATTAATCATCTTCAGAAGAGTCTTATCAATCTCAAGACGTATTCTCTGAAGACAGAGCTTTTGCTCCCTGGAACTTTTCGTGTTTTTAATAAAATCTTGTTGCTGAGAAATTAATATATTTTTTAGGATAAACCCTTGTTCAAGTCCACCAAGTTCATCGTCATCCTTGGTAATATGATCACCTTTATTTTCTGAGGGACTAATTAACGGGACTTGGAAGTCAAATTCCGAAAGGAGTGGACGTGGAAAGTAAGGATATAATTCACCTCCTTTGAGGATTATACAATGGAATTTATTATTGGAAACTGCGACAGGAAAGTATGATTCCGTTTTCAAGCCAGAAGCGAGTCGAGAGAGTAGACGAGTATCGAGGAGCGGAACCCATTGAGCTTGAAAGGGAGTTCGCCAGTGAAGAAGAGTAAGAAGAATCCCATTAGAATCATAGATGAATGGATCCTAGAGCTTTGTTAGTTGTCACCTGAATATTTCTGCGCAATTATGTTCAAACCCCATTTTCAGAGAAAAATACTGATCTCAAAGTGACACCATCTGGTAGAGCAACAACATCCTCATTTTGACAGATTTCGTCTTGCTTAATATTTTGGATTGTATAGAGGAGCTTTGTATGTCCACAGGCATCTACAGGCCCATTTCCTAAAGTTAATACATAATCTTGCCAACTTACGCAAGTAACTGATGGGCAGCTCTTTTGCCGGTAGACTTTAAATGGGATACCGAAAAGAGTGTAAATTCGAACATAATTGGCGGTTGTAGTGATGGTAATGTAAGACTGGCTAAGTGAAATAGAAGTTACTTCTTCATCTTTTGGTAATTTAACTCGCCAGTCAGTTCGGGCTGTCCAAGTCTCATGTGGCCGATAGAATATAGAAGCGGGTGACCCATCTTGGGTCGGACACGAGAATAAGGTACCATTCTCATTGAGACAGGCCTTATCATAGAGAAACGTATCGGTGAAGTGAAAATCACGGTACAACTCTTGATCATAGAATTCCACTGTGATTGTATTATGTGTGTCTTGATCTACGGTCCAAACAAAACCAATTAGATTCAAACATAAGTATTTCCGATTCCCCCGCCAAGGTGTCGACCCAGGTTGAAATGATTCATGATACTGTGGTTCCCAAGATTGAATACGATGCTTAACTACGCCACCTATCGGTCTAGAATCTGAGTTTGGTCTCTTCCCGTTTTCATTCAGGCCTAGTGCATATCCAGCACCATCATCGTCACTAATAAAGTCGTCATCATCCGGCCCCATGACGCCAGCGTCAAGAATATCATTTAAACTATCAGATGATCCCCTTCGTACACCACGGTTAGGTAAATTCGTATGGTCAATGAATGGAAATTCACTGTTTGATTGCTTTCCAACAAGTGGATCATGTTTAAGGGGGGCAACTTGCAGTGGTAAATCTACCATATAAGCATGTTCGGCAGGTACAAAATCATTATAAATGTAAACTTCTCCCTCCATATTGGTGAATGAAAACAGGTTTTTAGTCGGGTGCCATGCTAAGTCAATGACATTTGCAAACGCATAAATAGCTAAAACTTTCTGACTTTTTGTCTCCCATAATACTATCTTTTTATCTTTGCTGGCAGATGCTAACATGGCGCCATTTTTCGACCACGCCAGAGCAGAGATTTCACCAACTTGTCCATCAGAAAAAGTTTTCTGGTTTTCCCAATCTTTTGTGGAAACAACTTGAATATTTCTTGTAGCAGTGGGTGCGGCAAAAGCTCTTCCATCTGGGCACCAAACAACTTTGGTACAAATTTCATCTTCTGTCTCGGCAATTCTTATTAGGCCATCAATCTTTCGAACTAAGACAGGTGAGTCATCAGAGAGTGAGTATATATACACAATACCATCAGTACAGGAAAGTGCGATTAATTTTCCGCTAGGATCGAAAGATACGTATTTAGCTGGCTTAGTATGTTCCTGTAAAATTATTAATGATCCAACGTCATTTGTGTTAACTATCTTGACAGTTATTTCATCACTCGCTGCCGCACACCATTTACCATCCGACGATAGATCAACGTCTCTTATCGGAAGTGAACATCGTATAAGATATTTTTCGAAAGACATGGTTTTTAATGAATATCTACTTATATTGCCATCTTCTGAACCAATGATAAAGAAATCATTCTAAAAATAAAGATTAACAAAAAGGCAACTTCTACAATTTATAGACTTACGGTCGATGCAACACCAGTATTCTGCTCTGGACAGTCATCAATATTGGTTGGTTCACCATCAAATCCTGTCTTGTAAACACGCGTCGTATTATTTGACCCGACAGTAATTAATCTCGTTCCATCGGGAGTATAAGAGAGATATGTTAATCCTCTGGTATGAGCTGGCCTTGGCCTAGGCCTGAATTGAACTACCGTAGTCATTATGAAAATGAAATCATAAATAAACGTCTTCTTTTCGTTATTTAAAAGATGAAGACTCTCATTAATTGTGTTTTGGGTTAACCAAATCGAGTGGGCTAGCAACTTAGGAGATAAGGGTCTCTTCCTGTCAATATGTCTTTCTACTGTCTACTATTTACACACTAATCTGTTGCCAGGCCGATAGTGTGTGGACATTAGTCAGCAATTGGAGGTAACTGTCTCTTATTCTGGCTTATGGATCTGGATTATGATTGATACGATAGTAAGCTGTAACCAGAGTAATGGCACAAACTCGTCATCAGACATCATTTAGATAATCTACTAAGGTGGTCTATAAATTGGTATCGGGCACCATCTCAAAGCACAGATTTCTCAATTCTCTTATATTAGACCCCATTCCGATGGAACGGGTAGGTACAAAAATTTTGACATTCAAGCTCTTAACTTTCTTAGCCCTTGAATACCTTAAACAGTTACTTTAAGAATTTATACTCAACTCCAGTCCTGTTAAAGTCGATTACACTTCTGAGTCAGTAAGTTTTAGTTACTTTCATGCATATATTCAGGTTTTCAATCAAATTGACGTTGGCGGAACTCGATCAGAAATAGGGGACTTCATAACAAAATTAAGAATTACACTGAATGTAAGGATTTAACTATATTTGTTCATCGCTCATATCATCTTTATCCTCTTCTTTTTTTAGTTTCATTACATACTACTTAATTTGACTAATTACATCGCGTTCGACGTCGTTGCCCAGCTAAAGCAGCCAATTTAGTATTTTTGCTTCCCGAGGAAGTGCCAAAATTAATACCAGTAGCTAGGCAAGTAGGTCGAATTCCGTATGACGAACAATTATAATATAAAAATACAGAAAAACATTGAAAGAGAGAAAATTTCGATATGACCATAATAGAAATAGATAAAGATCTTCCTGTACCATAATATTAATTACACTTTACTATAATGGAAAATCCCATTTTTTTCTAATCGACTTTTCCGTGCATCACGTTGAAGCTCCTAATCCCACATCCCGCTCTGGATTCTACTTTACAATCTAGAAGTTGCACGCCTTTTGTTCCAAACCCCAGTCTGCTACACTCCTCACAACTAATCTTCGCTCAATTCATTGAGCAACCATCTAAATGGTCAAATCGGTTTTGCTTATCCAATGTTAGGATTTGTGGAATAGAC
>MCFK01004147.1:3856-13879 GCA_003610855.1 Erysiphe neolycopersici | reverse complement strand
GAAATAACTAAAACCGTAACACTTTGCTTTTCCGTTATTTGTCGGGTTTCGTCTCCTGTAAAGAATATTTTGACCTGTCCGTTGACCATTTGACGAGCTCCTATGACCTCTTTCATCCCTATCTTTTCAACTAGTTCCTCACTAGAGAGTTTGGCAATCTCTTTTTTCTCCTCCTCAATCTGTATTCTTATAGTTGTTGTTGCTATTTCTGGTTTAGATGTTATATTAGCCCAGGACTGTACTTGTGTGCGGGATAAGCCTTGAGTTATAGTGAATGCCGTTTTGATTGTTCTGATCTCTTGAAGTATTTTGGCCAGAGTAGGGTCTTCTTCTCCGCATTCCTTTGGTAGAGTCTTGACAGACTTGTTTTGTATCTTTTTGAGGTGTTCTATGATTTCGATGGCTTCCGCTATTATCTTTTTGTAGGCTCTGCTCGAGAGATCCTCTCCTTCCATTGCTTTTTTGAATCTTTCTACATCTGCTCCAGTGTGCTTTTTTGTTCTGTCGCGTTGCATTAGGACAGCTCCTGGGCCCTTATCACCAGCTTTGCAAGTGTTCATCGCGTCTGAAATAACATTTTCTGACGTGATTTCAGTGTTTCTGCCACTAGCATCATAAAATGGATCAATTTCCATATTAGACGCGTTACAATTGCTCATTTCGAAAATTTCGGTTTTGGCGTTTGTTGATGTATATTATTTATTTTTATGTATTATTTTTCTTCTTAAAAGATCACACTCTCGCTCTGAGTATTTCGCTTGCAATTGGCGGTGGAAAATTCTGATTATGGGGTAACGAAAAATTACGCATGATGGACGCACAACGAATCGCACTTGTAGTACCACTATCAAATGGTAGTCTCCTACAAAATGTTGTTTTATGAAAGTCGATGCGTTTGTAGTACTCCGCTCGAAGTGAGTAGCCCCCTCAAAAATTGTCTCTTCAGTTTCTACGTTGCTTACCTGTGTCTCTATTCAGAGATACTGATCAGTGTTGGTATGACCGGTTCGGTTCCAATTAAGTTTGTTAATAAAAATAATAGTAATTTTCTATTTTATTGTCTACACTCCCTCTAAATTGTTACATACTACAATCTCTATCTATAAATCTCGCTTACAAGAAATCACTTGTTAATATAGTCGTTTTATATCAACAGTTATATATCACGATGACTTAAATACCATATTCAGACCGTATTTTCATTTCTAACTGGAGCTACGAATTAATTGGCAAAAAACACTGTGAGAGTCGCAATGGGTTTAAAACCGTCGGAATATTATAATTTCGATGATCGATATTACGAATTATTAATTAGTATCACCATTTGGATACAGAAGCCGTCCGTGGTATTTGGCACCCAGGTAAGGCTAAATTTTCGATCTATCTGAAGATTTGATTACTCTCAACTTCTAATTATCTGAGTTTACAACGAAGAATTCAAAGTTTTCTAGGTTTAATCTTTGATTCATCTCTTGATCGCCTCCAAAGAGTATTTTATCACTCTTTGTCCACCTATGGCATGTCTTTTGTTATTTGCTAGGTAGATTATTGATACAAATATCATGATACAAAGTTTTGCTTTACTCCTTGACCGTTGTTCCTTGAAGCTGTTCCTGGTACTCGGGCTGTATATCTTTCTTAAGAAAAATTCCAACGAAGATTTTGTGGTGAATAACTAGTGGCCTTTCAACATTATTTCTTTCAACTTAAAGACCAACGGATAACCAGGCAGGATCTAAATTCTTCAAATTTAATTAACAAATATTAGTAGAATTGACTAAATCAATTTCCTATTCTAACCCAACTTAAAGCATATCATTTTCAAAAAAAAGTTTGAATGTCCTGATTTGTTAGCAGGTAAATAAGATCCAATTCGATAGGAGAAGCATAGCATCGAAAAATTAGTGAAATATTCATAGATATCTTGGACTCTTCTTGACATTTCTTCAAATCTTATTTGGAAATCAAATTACCTGGGTTTGAAATCGTCCGACCTTTGCAACTATCAAAGCTAGGAAATCCTGGCATATAAATTTAAAAGAATATTACGAAACCTCTCTGTTCAAAAGCTATGGAGTTTTATTTGCAAACATGAAGATAATGGTTTTGCAATTTATGTGAAGACAAGTATATTTACTTAAAGTTAGTACAAGAGGTATTAACCCCATCATACCGACTAAACTTGAAAGCCAGAATGAGGCTTCTCATATTATGAACAATTTAGCTAGCATACAAAGAAATACGAGCCATTATGAGGTACTAATTTTAGAGCGTTAAGAGAAAACCGAACTGCTTTATTAAGGCCCAAGCTGACCTACTATAATGTCTTGGTATGCGAATTTTAGTAAAACTTCTATCGTTATAAAGAAAGTCTATGGATAATTAGTTAACTTTTTTCGTCGCACATTTAGGCTCTCGATTAAATGCTGCTATGTGATCTTTGATATACTGATTTCGGCTTTGTAGAAATTTATCGTGGTATTTCTAGAAATAATTTAGTTGATTTATCATCATTATAATGAGTAAGACAAACCTTGCGCTCAACAGGTGACAGAGCAAAATACTCTTTGACAAGTTGCTTAGTAGCATCTAATACATCAACACCTTTAAAATCGCCAGATTTGAAACGTTCTTGTGTAAATATTGTAAATCGCGTCGAAGGTTGTTTAGGCAATCTTGGATCTTGTATTTTTTTCCAATACTTTTTTACTTCGTCCATTTTACTAATTTGTCTACGGGCATTATTCGCGGTGCGAATCTGATCTGGCGTGTAGTTAGACAACCATTCAGTTAAGACTTTTTCATTTTTATCTCGATTGGCTCGAGCCAATGACTCATATTCCTTTCACGTCTATTAACTTTTATATAAAAAGAGGTAGAAGGCTCATCAAACCTCTCTTTCATGTTGGGTGATATTTTTCCACGCCTGTGAAACCTCTGTAAACCTGGATGTAATTTCATCACCAGAAGTCCCTTTCAGATTCTTTGCCATATATGTAGTGCGTGCAGAGGAGGGTAGTTTCTTTGGAGGTCTAAGAGCTTGGGCCTTGAGTGTCATGGTTTTTATAGCTAACTTTTCTTGTGAAGAAAGTACCTTTCTTGCCTTCTTAGGTTTCTTTGTCAGGGTTTTAGATGGCTTTTCTTTTAATTGTTTACCTTTGGGAGACTTATTTGCTACTTTCGTGGCAGATGATTTAGTAGCTTTCAGCGCTAATTTCGTAGCTGATGGATTAGATCTCGATTTGGAGGTAGCAGTTCGACTTGCGGTATATTGTCTTTTGCTTAAGTATGTCGAGAAAAAACTAGCTGACACATCACGATAAAAAATAGCAATTCGAATTCGTGGAATATGTATAATGCCATGTAACGCACTGCTTGTTGAACTAGTATTTAAAGAAAGGACTCGCTCGAGGCTGGATCGACCAATAGAAGATAGCAGCATCCTTATTACGAAACCAAGAAAGTAGGAATCAATTAATGCGATAGAATCTATTCCGAGCGAAGATTTGTAGCTTCGTAGTTTTTGTATTCCGGATCAAAGCTCATAAACCTTTGTATTATAAATAGAAATTGCACCTTAACGTAAGCAACAAATACCGGCTAAACCCCGGCTAGATTTGATTTTTGAACAAGGTAATTTCTACGCAATACAGACGATGCCTTACATTTATCACAAGCTGTCAATTTGAAGAAACAATATCGTGTTTGCGGTTTCAGGGTATATCATATAAATTGCCTGTGTTCATCCTTTCAAAAGTATAACTGCCATTAATTGTGACGAATATGGCTCGACACAAGGACTCACGCTCACCATCACCAGCAGGAAGCCAGCTATCTTCAAGAAGAAGCCGAAGAGAAGATGAAGGCCAGCGAGGTCGAGACCGCAGAGATAATAGTAATAATGCTCAGCGGTGGAGCCGTTCTAGAAGTGTAGAAGTAAGAGAAGGCTTATTCCTTATGATTGTACATTATCTCAATAATTTCAACTATAGCGTCGATATCGTGAGCGTGATCTACAACGAAGAAGAGATCGTAATATAGACCGAAGAGATGACCAACATCGTAGGTCTGAACGACGAGATAGATCAAGAAATCGTCGGGATAGATATGTAGAAAGAGATTGGTCACCAGAAAGACGGCGACGTAGAAGTCGAGATCGTGACTATCGCGATAGACGAGATGAACCTGATGAAAGAGCTCGAAGACACGAGAACTCTTCAGACGCTATTCCTCGCCACAGGGGTGAAAGCACTTCAGAAAAGTCTAGAAAATCTCAAGCCGTTACTGCGAGCGATGTAAGTTTGAAGATATTTTATTGTTTCGAACGCTTCATAAATTATTCAAAAACTAAAAAACAAAGTAGAACTCCAATAGTAATAACGTTTCAGGTCCAAGTGAAGTAGACAAGAAGGCCGAAAGGCTTGCTAAGCTAGAATTATGGAAAAAGAAGATGGTCGAAGACAAAGAACGAATTGAGAAAGGAAATGATAGTAATGTCTCTGAAAAATCTTCCAGTGGATTAGATGTTAATCCGGTGACTTCTACGATCAAATCCCCCAAATCTAATCTTGCTTCTGATAATGGCTCATCACCAGCTCCTTATGTGGGAAAGTTTGACCCCAAAGCGATTGCAAAAAAAGCAGTGGCAAGCTCAATCACCGTAAATGCTCTCGGGAAAGATTTATCTATCCCGGATCTCATGAAAACTTCTACTATTTTACCTTCTCCAGTAAAAGGATTTCAAGCTGACATGTCACCTACAGCTTTTATTGGTACATCAAAGGGTATGTCTTAGTCGTCATTAAGATCAGTCGATTTAACCATGTCAGAGCAGTTTCCGCGTTGCCAAAAGCAAGGAGAAACCTTAGTGCATTTGGCTTAGGAGCCAAAGCGACATTAGAAAATGAGAAATTCCCTACAAAGCGAGCACTGGATCTCGGAGAAGACGAAAGTGCCAGAAAGAAATTGGAAAAACTACCATTAGAGTCAAAAGATGATAAAAGTTTAGCAAATCCCGACATATATGAAGCAGAAGACGATGATGCGGGTATAGAGGATGCTGGTAATGAAGAAGAAACTGCTGCTGTAGCAAGGGCTGCAGCAGAAAAGCGAGATGAAAGAATGCAGGAAAAAAAACTAGCTTTACAGGAGGCCGAGTCTAATAAATCTGAAACTAAGACGTCAGGGCAAGTTATTAACAGCACAAAATCAAAATCTTTACTACTAACTGATACTTCAAACCCAAATGATCAGAATATTGATCCACTAGACGCTTTTATGGAACAATTAGGTGACCCATTCGCAAGTCCAAATGAGCGTACATCTTTTGTTAAGACAAAAAGCAAAACGAAACAACATGAGCCAGAACCATTATTTGGCGACGATGATATTGGACTCAAAGCAATGGAGCCTGATCCAGATGATATACTCGCAATGGCAAATAAAGTTCGAAAAAAAAAAGATCTTCCAACAATAAATTACGCTAATTTAGAGCTTGAACCATTCCGAAGAAACTTCTACACCGAGCCCACAGAACTTGTTGATATGACCGAGGCTGAAGTTGCTGATTTAAGAATTGAACTCGACGGTATTAAGGTTTCAGGTAAAGGTGTGCCAAAACCTGTTCAGAAATGGTCGCATTGTGGACTCAATATCCAGTCACTAGAAGTAATTCGTACCCTTGGTTATGAAAAGCCGACAGCGATTCAAATGCAAGCGATTCCTGCTATTATGTCTGGCCGGGACGTTATTGGCGTAGCAAAAACAGGGTCTGGTAAAACAATGGCTTTTATGCTACCTATGTTTCGTCATATTCGTGACCAGCGCCCATTGGAAGGATCTGATGGTCCTATAGGCTTGATAATTACCCCGACGCGTGAGCTTGCAACCCAGATTCACAAAGAATGTAAGCCCTTTTTACGAGCCATGGGGCTTAGAGCTGTATGTGCCTATGGGGGAGCTCCGATAAAAGATCAGATTGCCGACTTAAAAAGAGGTGCTGAGATTATTGTCTGCACACCAGGTAGGATGATAGATCTCTTGGCAGCAAATTCAGGTAGGGTGACAAATCTTCGTCGTGTCACATATGTTGTACTCGATGAAGCCGACCGTATGTTTGACATGGGATTTGAGCCCCAGGTTATGAAGATATTTGCAAATATTCGGCCAGATCGCCAGACTATTTTGTTCTCGGCGACAATGCCTCGTATTATGGATGCTCTAGCCAAGAAGACACTTCAGTCTCCCATTGAGATCACAGTAGGAGGGAGAAGTGTTGTTGCTCCTGAAATCACCCAGATAGTTGAAGTGCGCGAGGAAAAAGAAAAGTTTCATCGTTTGCTTGAGCTCTTGGGTCAACTATACGATAAGGATGAGGATGCCCGGACTCTTATCTTTGTTGATCGACAAGAAAAGTCCGATGACCTTTTGAAAGATCTAATGCGAAAAGGCTATCCTTGCATGTCTATACATGGTGGAAAAGACCAGATTGATCGTGACTCTACTGTTGATGATTTCAAGGCTGGTGTGATTCCAATAATGATAGCGACCTCTGTCGCGGCTCGTGGCCTAGATGTTAAACAATTGAAATTGGTTGTAAACTTTGACGCACCAAATCACCTAGAAGATTATGTTCATAGAGCTGGCAGGACTGGTAGAGCTGGAAATACAGGAACAGCAGTTACGTTTATTACGGAGGATCAAGAGCAATATTCTGTTGGTATTGCCAAAGCATTAGAACAATCTGGCCAGCCAGTGCCTGAAAGGTTAGATGCCATGAGAAAATCGTTTCGAGATAAAGTCAAAACTGGAAAATCGAAAGACAGTTCTGGATTTGGAGGTAAGGGTCTTGAGCGACTTGATGCTGAACGAGAAGCTGCTAGGATTCGGGAACGAAAGACTCATAAAACAGATGGAGATGATGATGATGAAAAAGAAGAAAAAGAAGGAGATGATGATATTGTTCATAAAGCAGCCTCATCAGTTCAACCTATATCTGCAATAGTCCCTACACCTCAATTATTTGGCGTCCCTAAGGGAATTGATCTCGATGGGAAGATCACAGTTATTCGTACGGAGCCAACATCTTCATCTGGAGCAGGGTCAAAGAATCCCCTTGACAAAGTCACCTCAGCTATCGATGCAATCAATGCAAGACTCAATAAAACGGGGCAGCTTCGATCGGGAGTTCCCATCGACAATAAAGGACCTGATGCTGGTGCGTTTCACGCAACATTGGAAATTAATGATTTTCCTCAAAAA
This sequence comes from Erysiphe neolycopersici, assembly GCA_003610855.1. NCBI lineage: Eukaryota > Fungi > Ascomycota > Leotiomycetes > Helotiales > Erysiphaceae > Erysiphe > Erysiphe neolycopersici. The sequence goes on along the minus strand of MCFK01004147.1, from coordinate 6,619 downwards.
GCTAGGTGGGCTGTTACAAATAGAACAAACGTGGCCAAGATTTTAGAGGCTACTGGCACATCGATTACTACCAAAGGTAGTTTCTACCCTACAGGAAAGGAAGTTCAACCTGGTGGTGATCCAAAATTATATATTCTTGTTGAAGGTGACACAGAAGTTGTAGTAACTAATGCAATGAGAGAGTTGATGCGTTTATTGAAAGAAGGGACAATGGCCGCTGCAGATGCTGAAGGTAGAGCTCCCGCAAGCGGTAGGTACACCGTAACTTAATGTCCAATACAAAATTAATGTAATATAAATACCATTTAAGCCACAATGCAAGATTCGAAATAATGAAGACAAGACAGAAATTATATTTTAATTACTATTAAATATATTGTTTTCATAAAATAAGAACCAGGATCTATCCATATAAAGATTTTCAAAAATACTCTCTAACAACTCTCTAAAATCTTTATCAGTAAAATTCACTTATTCCGCCGTACGCTTTAATCAGGGGCCTAGACCGAACCGTGTTTCTCCCGCTCCAACTCCTTTCTAGACCTCTCGTGGAAAGGTGAATCTTACAATTTTGCAAATTTCGCCGCTACGCAAGAGAAAAGTGGAGTCCCAAATTGAATACAAATAATTTAAGTATAAATCGTCACTTGCGACTGTGAATTATGATTGATGTATAAAAATATCGAGTGACTTGAAAAGGTTAGGTTGTAGTGAGTGGAATGCCAATTTTTACGATACGGACAATTATTTGTTGAAGATGTTGAGATAGAGAGAGATTGAAGAGATAAAAAGAGGACTGACTTTCATTCGATAATAGGGTGTATTTATTAAACATGCCTTGGCCCTCCTTGTTTTTTCCTGTTACTTTCTTTCATTTATCTTACTTTTATGATTGATAAGGATGGTGATCTCTCAAGAGCTGTGCCTGCTTTATTTACATACCAACTCCATGATGATAGAAGAAAAGCCAACTAAAAAGAGTAAACCATAGGGAGTTAATGATTCGCATTTTCAATCATTCCTATCAAAATGGAACTCTCTTCGTAGGAAAAATTTCGTTTCCACTTATCTGGCTGGGATTTTGAATATCTGAAGCCCCATATAAGAGTTCCTGCTCAAGCTCAAGGTTTAGACTTTTCGATGAATCAGCTGTTGAGTTAGTTGCTCTCATGATTGACTCTCGGTTTGCTCAAGATTATAGAGCTAATGGATTGAATTGACTACTCTCTAACAACGTACGGGTTCGCTGGTCCTATATGACCATTCAAAACGAATGTTCAAATATCTACAATTATATGGGTGACGATGTAAAAGTCTAGATTTCTGATCTTCGCCCAAGGCTAGTTAGTATCACATCTCGGTTGTTTATACCCTTGTTGTGGTAAACAACAAAATTTAAAAATTAGGATATGAAAAAAGAATGACTGATCCAATGGAAATATCCCAGGAATCTNNAATCTCAGGCTCCGTCGACGGACTTGAGCCAGATCCCCCATATACCCAATCCTTCTCCCCCTATCGTGTCACCTCCACCACCGTCACAAACAATATCAAATAATACAACAGTAGATAGATAGACAGATCCTCAAGTCTGTTGCCCCCCTCTAAGCGTCTGATACCTGATAGACCTCATCATAATAGCAGGAATAACTCTGATATCGCAAATGCGTTCCTCCCACAGGAACTTGCCGATATTATTGNNNNCGTCGTGAACGTGCGTGGCACGCGCGGCTAATGATATGCACTACTGTGATTAGTTGCATAGACAGTATATTAGCAACTTTTACTAAAGAAGTAGAAAGAGAAGAAGTTGTAGCATTTAAGGCGTACCTCAAACTTGCAAATAGCAAACTTTATAGCAGCAAATTCGTCCCCTCCTCCACCTCATGTCCCACTGCATACAAGACCGAATAAAGGTAACGGAAATGAAAGCAATAATGCGAAAAGTAAAGGGAACAACTTGTCAAAAGATAGCAGTCGCAATACCTCGTATTGCTTCTCATCGAGATCCAAATCTGGGTACAAGCAAAGAAGTAGAACTTCCAAAAAAATTATTAAAAAATAACGATAAATCATGGGCCACTGTAGCGCGCAAAGAGCAGAAAAAAAGCTCGAGTGGTTCAAAATATTAATATACATGAAATCAATAGAAATAAGTAAAGCCAAAGAGTGTCTCACAAAGATAATCCTGCTACCTCAGTGTCTGATAAAAGGCTATCCGTTTGTCCCCCACAAGACCATGAATGGCGAAATCTATCTCCTGCCGGTATACTACTGGAAGTGATAGTTAAAAAATTACTAATCTCACCATCTTTAATCGGGAAAATCAAGCCTGTCCACTCAGGACTCGCCCTGAGTCCTTCGAACACAGAAGCGTGTGAAACTATTTTGAAAGCAGTAAACGGTCTCCTCTTGTCAGGAGCGAAGTTGGAACCTGCTACTAACTGGGTTCCTATTCTAATTCCCACTGTACCATCGACTATTCGACATGGAACAAGGTCAAGTTGATATAAACAGCTCAATTCTTAATGACGAAATTGAGCGAGTCTGTTCCGTTAGACCAGACTATCTAAAACTCTACGGTCGAAATAATACCAATGCGCCACATAGAACATAGGTGGCATATTTTAGTAAAGCTCCACATGGTGCATTCAGAGCCTTTGATGTATCTGGAATTGCGAGGCCCTTCAAAAAGCAGCAGCCTCTTCAATACTGTAAACGCTGCAATAATCATCATCCGGCCAAGAATTGCTCAAGAGCACC
>MCFK01004139.1:0-12985 GCA_003610855.1 Erysiphe neolycopersici | reverse complement strand
TCCTCCTTGCCCCGCTGTCTACATGCTGCTTCTGACATGTACGATCAACAGCTGAGACCAAGTATCCTCGGAGAAGATTATTTGCTATATTCCAGGCCTCCCAATCAGATGAGTTCTTTTCTGGTTGGATAACTTCATCGGTAAGAACTTCTTTTATCCCCATCATGTCGATTCCGATTTCCCATTTTCCAGCCCAGTCTTGGAAGTTTTCACTGCCTGTTAGAACTGGATAGTTGTCTAGCTTGTTAGTGGTTACTCCCATCAAGGTAAATAATACTGGAGGTGAATTGTTTCCGGAAATGTTATCTTCGCTTTTTAATTCAGACATGATAAATTTAATTTTATTTTAAAAATGGATTATCAAATGAAAGGCTGCCGAGCTTATAACCTATTGAAGTTTGGGAGCGCGTATGGTATATACACGCTTTGGGACTTCAACAACAATAGGAAGTTTTTCTCCAGAGATGCTGTGACAGATCCGAGAAATATCATAGTGGAAGAAAAGCATAAGATGTGGATATACTGTCAAGATTTTATTTCTGACGGAATGATTAGTATCTTGAAGAACCAACTATGCGATACAGTAAGCTATACTAACTGAAACTCCAGAAGAAATCCTACTGGTCAGAAGTGTGACGGCTGGTGATCCGAATATGGCCCTGTAGCCTACAATGGTCATTGCAGTCTCTAGGTCTTAATAAGCAGCCTGTATTTTCAATAACAAACTTATCTTTGGATCTAGATGGTTATATTACACCAAAACTATGGTTGTATATAGTGACTCACAGCACTCATCAGTTAATCTTGGGGAAAAAATGGCTCGAAAACCAAGATGCCATTATCCACTCGAAAGAATAACGTCTAGAACTCAAAAAAAGTGGTGGATCAGTCCACAGCGTAAAAAGATGGCGTCAAGAGCTGAGGAGCATACCTCGCCCAAAAAACACATCTATAAAGGTTTTAACATCAATGATTGAGACAGTCCCCGCTTATAAAGCATCTCTAGAAGATATCAGCAAAACACTCAGAGGTAAACCGAGTCTCACAGTGGAACAAGCTCGGGACCGTCTACCAAACGAAATCAAAGATTTTGCTCATCTCTTTGCGGATGAAAAAGGAGCGTTAGACTTACCGAAATCACGTGGATCACTCGACCACGCAATAAATCTTAAACAAGACAACGGGAAGACACAAATACCACCCTGGGGGCCATTGTATAACATGTTACGAGAGGAATTATTCGTGTTAAGAAAAACATTGACTGAACTTTTGGAAAAAGGATGGATTCGAACAAGTTCTTCGGCAGCTGCGGCACCAGTTTTGTTCGCTAAAAAACCAAATGGTGGACTTCGCTTCTGCGTTGATTACCGAGGACTTAATGCAATTACTGTGCCAGATCGGTACCCGCTACCTTTGGTCAAGGAAAAGTTGAGACAGTTATCAAAAGCTGATTGGTTCACAAAACTAGATGTTAAATCAGCTTTTCATCGTATACGTATTAGAGAAGATGATGAGTGGATGACGGCATTCCGTTGTCGTCTTGGGCTCTTTGAGTGGTTAGTTACGCCATTTGGTCTGGTCAACGCCCCCGCCACCTTTCAAAGATACATAAATGAACAATTAAGGGAACATCTTGATATAGATGCCACAGCCTACATGGACGATATCCTGGCATATACAAAGGGGAGTGAGAAACATCACTGGAAGACCGTTCGCAGCATTTTAAAGAAATTGGACAATGCAGGACTATACCTCGATATAGACAAATGCGATTTCCTTTGTCGTAAAGTTAAATATTTAGGATTCATAATTGAAGTTGGTGTGGGAGTCACAACTGATCCAACAAAAATTAAGGCTATTCTCGAATGGAAGGCTCCAACGACTGTTAAGGGGGTACGATTGTTTTTGGGATTTGCTAATTCCTATCGATGCTTCGTCAATAAATTTTCTGAGATAGCCGCTCCATTGATTGATTTAACAAAAAAAAAGTCGTTATGGAGATGGTGTGAAGAGGAAAATACCGCCTTTGAAAGATTAAAGAAAATATTTGCTTCAAAGCCCGTGTTAGCTCAATGGGATCCAAAACGTGATACAATTCTAGAGACAGATTGTTCAGGTTATGCTCTTGGGGGATGTCTTTCTCAATTGGATAGTCAGAATAAGCTTAGACCAGTCGCCTACTTTTCGAGAAGATTATCCGGGGCAGAATTTAATTATCCAATACATGGTAAGGAAATGCTTGCGATTATATCATGTCTCAAGGAATGGTAGCCAGAGCTAACATCAGTGTCCAAACCTTTCAAAATTCTGACTGACCATAGAAATCTCGGTTATTTTGCAACTTAAAAGCTTCTCAACGAGAGACAGGCTAGGTATAATGACGTTCTCCAGCAGTTTAATGCACGGTGGCTGCTGATGGAGTTCTTCGAGGCCGAGAAAATAGAATTTGGGTACCAGACTATGAGCCCCTCAGGACCACAATTTTACAACGTATCTATGATAGTTATCTATCTGGGCATCCAGGAAGAGATACTATGGTGGGTATAGTTTTACGACGTTGGTTTTGGCCTAAGCTAAGAGAGAGTATACGACGATACGTCCGTAATTGTGACGTTTGTGGACGATCAACTGTTTGGCGGGAAGCAAAGGCTGGATTTCTACGTTCTTTGCCCATACCAGAGCGCCTTGGGACCCTCCTAACAATTGATTTTGTAACTGATATGCCTTTATCAAATAGATGTACGAATATGATGATAACCACAGATCGGTTATCAAAGGAAATATTTGTATTTGGTACTAGTTCGATGACTTCTGAAAAATGTGCTAGATTATTTATTGACCTATATTACCGCTATTATGGGTTCCAAAGATACCTGACTAGTGATCAGGGTAGTGATTGGGTTAGCCATTTTTGGAAGACGTTTTCTAAACTAACTGGTATTGAGCAGAGACTAACAACAGCATATCATCCTCAATCGAATGCAAGCGAGCGAGGAAACCAAGAAATATATAAGTATTTACGTGCTTTTTCATGTTACTCACAGAATAACTGGATGGAATTATTACCGATGGCGCAACTAGCGCTTAACGCTCGTCCTAACTCAGCGATTGGAGGGATGAGTCTGTTCTTTTTGCGACATGGATACGAATTAAACCCCTTAATGGAACCCACAACCCAGGAACTTAGTCCCCTACGGCTTCCGGGACGACTAGCTGCTGTCAAGTATATACAAAGAATGAAAGATGCTCAAGAATTTGCCCAAGCCGCAATGGCGTCTGCTCAACAGAGAAATGAAGCCAATGGTAATACACTTCGGAGACAGCCTGAAAGGTTCAAAGTTGGAGACAAAGTTTGGCTAAACCTACGTCACATACAAACTCCTCAACTATCAAAAAAATTGGCATGGCAGCATGCAAAATACGAAGTTACAGCTGTCCCTGACGCATTAACTTTCGAGCTTAATGTGCCTGGAAATATTCAAAAACGTTTTCACGTTGAGCTAATAAAGCGAACGGGTATAGATCCATTTCCTAGTCAAAAGCGAGATGATGCGCGAAATCCGCCAGTAATTGATAATCTCGAGGAGCCTGAATATGAGGTAGAGTCTATACTACGAGCACGGACTATTCGTCGCGGCAGAGGCGTATACAGACAAGCATTAGTGAAATGGGTCAGCGAAGCCAACCCAACTTGGGAGCCGGTAGATTCTATAAAAGAAACGAGGGCGCTAGATATTTTTGAGAATTTATATGGTCCTATAGAAACAAACGATGGTCCTCCAAATGATAGTATTGGATCATTTGTTGGGCCCGCAGAGCCGTAGACCGTTCGTCGGCGTCGCGAGAAAAAAAAAAAGAGACAGAGAGAAAAAAAAATGAAGCAGTCTAAAGAGTAACATCAAAAAAAAATAGATTTACAGATGTTTTTATTTGACTTTTATCTAGCGTAGGTGGGGGGGTATTATGACGGCTGGTGATCCGAATATGGCCCTGTAGCATACAATGGTCATTTCAGTCTCTAGGTATTAATAAGCAGTCTGTATTTTGTGTTTGGTAATCCTACCCAATTAATTACACCCGATAGATTTTTAGGTAAACACACGCGATGACTAAGCCTGACAGAATAATTTTGAAGCGCCTCGAAGGTTCTCGTGGCTCAAAGCAACACGACGAACTTCACATAGAATTCTGAAAGGGATTGTATCTAGTAAACGATGAATATTCTAGAAATTGTGACATAGCTATATTTAGTAGATTTAGTCAATAGATATCAGACCAGAGAAAATTATAAACTACTTTTTACTATCTGAATGCTCAAGCTTCAATATACAAACCGTGACAAGAAGAAATCATGATCCATTCAAAGAATCATCAATAATTACGTTATGTAAAGAGAGGATACCTCACTTTACTGTATCATATAGCTAGCTACTGCTTTTCCTAATGCATTGGAAACAACTTACCGGAAATTATCGAAAAGATATTCTATAATAATAGACTAGTCTTGTCTACGGAAGAGAATAACTTGATGCCAATCCATGGATATCACGTTGACGAATTACCCAACTCGTAATCCTTCTTCACTGTAATCTCCCCCAACTACAAAAATTACAAAAATTAGGGAAATCTTTAAAGACAGTAACTCTGAATTTATTATTTAAATTTTTAATACTTCAATAATAGTACAAAATATTGAACTGAAATGCTTAAAGATCTTTGCTCACTTTACAAATAGTCATCAACTAGCGAAAATATAGACTCCTTCAATTCACCTAATCACTACAATAAGCCGTTAATTTAAGACCCTGTTTGCTGTTTGCTTGGAGCTTGACAATGAATTCCTGTGTGGAGATAGGCTTACCACAGCACCATTGATCGATCCTCTATTAATTCTATTGAATTTGAATCAGATATTGAAAAATATCTGTCATTAATTATTGGATTTCATGTTCTGAGCGATTGATGGAACTGACTTTAAACGTTGAGATAAAAAGATCTTAGCTTGTAAAGACTTATTACCAACCTTTTCTCACTCATTAACAATGATGATAACCCTAAAAGAATTAAGGAACTTAGACGCTATTTTCCGAATATTTTCTTGGATAACTAGTAGTTACGACGCTTTGAATTCTCTCTTCAAATAGAATTGCCGCATTCGAACTTCGGGAAATTGCTTGTGTCTGACTATCCTTCTACCAAATTTTCGTAGTTCATTCCAAATTTCCAAATAGTGTTCTATGGACCAAGCTTCCATTACAGCCTTTGCCTCATCACCTGGTAAGCAATTATATACGGTACCTAGCCTGAGTAACTTATTAGAAAATACCTAAATTAAAACTTGATAAAGAAATAAGCTTACATCATTACATCTGGCTTTAATCCGTGCTCCTGTTCAACCACTTGTATTAATTCTTTTACTTCTGACCAGCAAGCATCTTTAGCTAATGAGCCCATATACTCGGCTAGAACTGGAGCTGTAAGCTCTACTCCCATTTTATTCATTTTTTCATAAATCTTTCGAGCTTCTACACTTCCTTCATTTGACTCTTGACAGGCCCAAAAGAAAATTTCAAGGCTTTTATAATTAGGACCCTCATAGCGACTAGTGATATCATTCCAAAAAGACAATGCTCGACCGCCTTCACAAATACTTGTATATGCAAGCATAAGCGCATTGTAGAGCGTTGTATTAGGTTCTATATCATGATCTAATTTTAACATATTATGAACAATATCTAAATATTCACGATTTGCAAGTTTGGCAATGCCCTCTAGACAAGAAACATAAGTTTCTAGCCTAGGCTTCCGATCTTTAATAGTACTCTGACGCATATGTCCAAATGTATGGCAGGCCATATCACATCGTCTTCTTTCAAAAAACGAATTCATAATTTGAGTACGCTGCTCAACTGCAGTTTCATTAAAAAATTGACGTAATATGTTATAGGCATCCCAAGCTTTAAGCGTTGAGTTATACCGATTGCAGCAGAATTTAACAAATGCATCACGTATTAAACCCCGCTCTGAAAGCGTATAATGGTAGATATTAGTTTGCAAAATGTTAACAAGGCCATCTATGTCGCCACGGTGAAGGTAAACATTACTTAGTGCAGTTACTGTTGATGCTTCTAGACGCTTGCCCCGCTCGTCAAGATCATTGATTAAAGCCAGTATTAGATCAAAGTCAGGTTCAGAATTGTCACAGATGGTACGAATATACTTGTTTATAGGAGGAAGATCTTCGTCATCAATAACTTCCTCTGCTTGAAGAGCTTCATATGCCGCTCTAGCGCCACGAAGATCTTTAGCATCACACCGATAATTCAATTGAAGAATTAGAGTCCGTGCGTTTGGTTTAATTCCATATTTGAGTCCAAGGGTAAGATATCGTTCTGCAAGATATGGATCGTTTTTGGACATTGCTAGCTTTACAAGTCCATTTATAGTGTGTATGTTGGGTCTGAAAATTTCATTATCTGGATTACGTCGAATCATAACTCCAATCATACGCTCCACATCTTCAACTCCTTTGCCCAAGGCTCCAGCAGCCCACAAAAAAACTACATCCCAAGTTCCTTTGGAAGGATTTAATGACAAGGCTTCCTTAAACACATATTTGCACCAATCTAACTCATTGTTTCTTAAGCAGAATTGTAAAACTACAGCCAAGGTCTGAGGACGAGGGTATGGACCAGAGTTTCCCCTGGCAATAATCGGCTTATGGTACCAGTGCTTAGTTTGAAGTATATCATCTTTTTTGGCAAAGAATGTGGTCATAATTCTATGAACCACGGGATGATATACCATGCAATTTTCTTTCGCTATATCTAGAGTTTGCAATAGTTCTGTTTCGTTATTCTCTCGTGCATATCCTTTCAGAACTAATAACCATAATTTATCCATAATATCATGGGTAAATTCATCTTGCTCCAAAGCAGAAGCCTCTTTCAATTTTATAATATCGGCTTGAAGTAGTTCTCTGGCTTCAGTAGTGTTACCAGTCAGTGATAGGATTTCTATGTAATATTGAAGAGCTTGTCTCTTTTTAACAGGATCAGTCTCCCGTTCTCGTATCTCATTGTACAAGGCCTTTGCCAGATGATAATGATGATCTGTCTTATCATTCGGCATGCGCCTCAGGGCATTACTGGCAAGACTGATTTCCGGAAGGCTCAACCTTTCAGATGAGTCAATTGAATTTAGATTCTTCAAGTGCTCAAACGTCCGCAGCGCATGTGCGGCTTGGAGCCGGTTTACAATTTCTTTATTTTTAACTTTGTATTCAAAAAAAACGCACCATGACTTCTTAAGTTCGGCAGCGAGTGGTGGACGTGCTCCTATCTTATACATGTGTGATAGCTCGATCATTTTTGGCAAGCCAGGTGATATGGAAGGATCTCTGGGCTGCTGAGCCACATTTTTCGCAAACCCGAAGATAGATCGACGTGTACATTTTCGAAAAATTTGAATATTGGATTGTCGATTACAGCGACGTGTAAAAGATCCAGCACTAGTAGAACAGTGAAATTTAAGCCCTTCCCCTGTAAGAAGTCTGCGGAAGACGTTACACGTTAATTGAGAATGCATAACAAGTTTAATTAAAATGTATACTAACATGATGAATTAGCAAATATTTTGGTTAAGAGAGGCGTAAAGGTTTGATATACAAGACAGACAAACTGTTTATCGGTATGCCTTTCATCCTATAATTTTTGATGCCTTTCTTATGGCACGTGACTTGCTTGCGATCATTTCGGATTATTGTAATCATAAAATGCTCCTTATCTTTAGACAATATCTTCTTAGATCGTAATTACTATTAGATATAGTAAATATTGAGAGTTTTAAGGGATAATTAAGCTCACATGAAAATTTTCATATGCTAGACACTAGCATTTGCTGAAAAAAAAAAACGTTTCTTGATATGCCCCTCCCCCAAGTAGCATTCAAGCAAAAGCAAAAAAGGCTTGGAACAGAATTTTTACCTTCATACATGGGACCCTAACAAAATGAAAACAAAATTGTGATTAGTAGCTTGAATAACAACGGATGATCATATCATAAAAAGCCTATTAGGACATTATTGTTGGGCAAACGATAATAAATACTTCAAGCGAATGTATTTCTACGTTTTTAGCGTAGTTTCATGACTATTTTCAATTGTAATTTCTACAGTCACAAACCCTAAAAAAGTGATACGGCGCGTCTTTGGCTCTACGGAAGACTTATCGGTTGGTTTTCTGAAGATGTTCAGTTTTAAGCAAATGATTTTGCATTTTGATTGACAATACAATTATTTCTAGAGACCACAACTTTTGGGGCGCCCAACTCTAGCCGCCGCTGACAAAAGGGTATGTCAGTAGGTGCTGGTTTTAAAAGATTTGTATGAAAAACATCATGTATATTTTTACATTTGAAAGGAAGCTGCCACTAGTAGGCACGGGATTTAATTGTATTTGCGACCCTGAAAAGCCCAATGAATTTACAAAATAACTTCTCGATCGGCCTTGCAGTCGTAATGTTACAAGTATCGAGGAATACTTCATCGCTGACTCGATAGGCCGGTTCTGGTGATGGATTTAAAGATGACGAAGATTCCTGCTCGTCTCTTTCACAAGTAAGATTAAATCGCAGAGCCCGAGAATTTTGGCCATTTTGGAGGCGAAACCGTTCACTACAGCAATCTTTTTACAGGGGTTCTTGGAAGATATGCTCTGGACTAGCAGTGGTGGGCCAAAACTCATTCGTGGACGGAACTATTTGTTTGTGAAGAACGGCAAAACTTGTGTGGAGAAATTAATTGCATTATTGGCAGCGAACTCAGCCATTTGTTATCATTCATAGACATCTTCTTGGGAGTAATCTATGTACTGTATAATATAATGTTTCATGAATGTATTGGCACTTTCTGTTTGGTCATCTATCACCGTAAGGAACAAAATGACGTGCCTTTATTAGTCTACAGCATATAACCAATTTGCAATCATAGCCCCCTGATTCAGGAAGTAGCCCAATAAAATCGACAGATAAATCACGCCAGCGACACTCTGGAATTGGAAGTTGCTTTAACAAGCCCTAATATTTTAATCATGATGGCGTTATTCTTTTACAGGTTTGGTAATTATTGGTATATTACGGTAATGCTCAACATGTTTGGCCATCAATAATCTCCGGAAATATGAGCAAATACTTTATTGCGATTATGGTGTCCCCTATTCGAAGTATCGTGATAATTTCTCATTAGGCTAAGATCAGGGTCATCTGGAATATATATCATATCATCATAATAAAGTCGGTTATTCCTCAAACTACAGCGTAAGAGATCCAGATGTTTGAACCGATGAGGTCCAGGGCCCTTCAAGATTTGGACGTAGCTCTTAAGGTCTACGTCATCTTGATATATTTTTACCATTAAATTTTCGATTCGATCAGAAATATTTGGGGACTCAATAGTAGCTTCTATTAATGCAGGAGCTAGATCTAAAGGTATATTGGTTTCTTGAATTAATTTTGGGTCAATATTATGCAGCTTTGACACTACTTGCTGTTTTTGACGAAAGCGTTCGTCCCATTTTTAGATCGAAGATCATATGACGGGCGAATGAGATCATCCGGCTTATCTCCTAGTTTTGCTGGACGATAAGAGATTTCAAAATTTAATCTGAAGAGGTACTCTGACCATTTGGTCTGGTGTTGGTTTAATGTTTTAGTAGACATGAAATACTCTAGATTTTAATGATCTATTATGTTCAAGGTGGATGAAGAACCAGAAGTGACACGGTCACTACGAAAAATGTTGACTGAGCTGCGACAAAAGCCAATAGAGACATTTACAGAAGATCAGACCAAGGCGTGTGGTGTCCTACAGCTTTTGGAGACTCATAGCTATAATACTCATAACCTAGATGTAGCTACATTAAGGTCTGTTGTAGTTGAGATGACTATCAGCCAATTTGTAGCAAGACATAATGACAATCAGTTAAGGAACTGTGCAATAGAAAATGTTGCAATTTCGGTGGATAACCTTCAAGGCAACTATAAATTAATTAGAGATCGTTGGAGATCGTTGGTTGATGAAAAAAAAAAAAAATTTGCTTCTGTTGGAATTTCAGACTTCAGGCGCTGGTTGCTGTGTCATTGATAAGTCGCATCAGTCTCCCGACACAGCCAATTGACTATCAAGCCCTTATTACGGAGTTGAATACCTAATGCTTTGTTTTCGTTTTGGTATCGTTTGGGGTGGTTACCCGTAGGTGTAATGGCTTAATTTATCGTCCTCAATTTTATTTGCAATGTCTAAGGGTTTGTCCTGTTTTACCATTTGCAAAGGGCTCAACGTCATGATAAACTGACATTATTATTAACATCCTAATACAACAGAAATTGGATGCTATTTTGTACAATAGAAGCGATTCCTCTGCGATAGTTTAGTAAACAAATTCGATTATTTTGTTTCTATCAGGACATATGGATATCTATCCAGTGGCAGATGAAGTTACTTTTTTAGGGAAATGATTGGGAATTGATAGCTCTTGATTTTCTCCTGTATAAAAGACTTATCCTGTTCTACTTCTCTCGAGTCTACCTATATACATATCTAATTATCCTGCTTACTTGATCGGAAATACTAACTGAGGCTATAAATGTAAGAATCATCAAAAATAGAAATGTCATGTAATCCAAACATAAATCAGTAGATCCAAACAAAGTAATGAGTTAAAAAAACTCGTTAGTATTCGCTTCTGATCTCACCCCTATCAGATTAGAACGTACAAGTCCTAAATATAACCAAGGCGGTTGGTTAGTGGCGCTAGTGTCATCAAAATTGCAGCCAATTACACTGACTTTATTTAACAGTTTCTTAATCTATTCGAGAAATGGAAATCAAGAGGGTTTGATCGAATATTGGCTACCCCGAGTCAAGTGGGGGAAGTTTTGAACGATTTCATTAATCCAGATAAACACAAATCAGCATTTTAGTCAGGATAGGGTGCCCGTTTTCCAAGCTCTAAGGGCACATACGATGACAGGCCCTATTAATTTTAGAAATCAGATTGGAAAGCCAAAATCTGAGTAGTCGCTAGAGTCGAAGTTTCCTCCAGCGCCACTTTCAGGCCCCTGTAGTATCCACCAACAAACTTTGAAAAAATCAAATCCTAGCTACCAAGGACCTGAGTACAGAGATGGGGTGAATATGGATAGAAAGGGAAAATTTCGAGATGATTAGATTTCAAATGAGTATTTAAACTCAATTCATCCGATAGTTAATGGTGCATCGGAGTATAGGAATGTTCGTTAGAGGTGTGGAAATGGGCGTAATGCCGACACTCCGAGGGATGATAGTAGGCAGTGTCTTGGCTCATATGTAGAATTCATCGGATACGGAATCTGATTTTGAAAACTTTAGTGTCAAATCAGATGATGAAATTGAAGAAAATAAATATAGTTCAAGTTCCTCGGGAAAAGAAAGCGTTGCCAGCGTGACGGTAAAGCGCCTCCTTATTTGGAACAATTAAAGGAAATTAATCTCAAACTTCGAAAATTAGGTCAAACTTGCCAGCCAAACGAATTATACCTATTGAAATGAAAGGGAATTCTGATACATTTCCTTTGAGCTCTCGAAATATCACTTTTGACTACCAAAATTTAAATTGCTCGGGGAACCCTCTTTCTTCTATAGATGGCGTTAAGCCTATTATTGATATTGTTTCTATTAATAAAAGAAGATGAAGTTAGTAGTCCCTCAATGGTTGCTTATCCTAGAAATCGTAAGCCGATAGTTAGGGCCCTACCTAATGATACAAGAGCTATGATTAAGAAGTAGTTTCTAAGTGTAGAGCAATTATAGGAGCATTATGTCCCACGCCAGAAGATAAACTTAAGGTTGCAAGGCTGCTTTATACTTACGCAGATCTAGATGCAATTGAGCTTTCAGAGATGCTTGCAACAGATTTATACGTTCATAATATTAATCTTGAAATAGGTACTGTCCCGTATAATTCCAGAATTCAAAAACGATGGCTAAGAAACAGGTAGTGTTATTTGACTAAGATGATTTAGGATGGCCTAGATTGTGGAATGTATGAACCCACTATAGCAAGAGAAGGTGGTTTATCATCTTAGAATGCTGCCGCAAAACGTAGTGTTAATTGTAGCGGAAGCGACAAAGGGGTCATAACCTGTTAAGGTGGACCATTGTATTATTCATTGTACGCGATCTAGCTACAATGACATTAGATTACTCATCACTATATAGATATAAAAAAATTCTTTGTGTTTTGAAATTTAGTAAAGAGATAGTTTAAAATAATGTCACGATGCAGAGAAATGGTGAGATAAGGCTTCAAGTTTCAATGTAACTTATGAGATTCTAAACTATCTAGAGATCAAATGTAAACAAAGGGTAACATTTACATGGGTACGTAGCATATTAAGATGGTCTGTGCAGAGGATGTATAGCACGTGGCTAGGCACAGGCCACACGATATGCCGGCTCGGAATCATCATCATATTAAGGAAAGGTGTCAAACTACATTACTCCTGTACAGCCTTTAACTTTCCCTTCTTCACTATGAGAGCTAGCAGGGTTCACCAGGGAAAGTTAAAGGCTATACATATCAGACTGATAATAGCGCTAACCATATCCCGTTAGATTATCAATCACATGGCAGATTACTGCAAATCCCAAACATCAAAGATCAATCAAGGTACTTGATACATTCTAATTATACCAGCTGTCTATACGGAATGTACTCGCAGGATGGAATTATTACACTTTCTATCCATTCTTTTTTTCTTGCTAAATTTTGTTATAGTTATGAGCTTTATGGGTAGGAATTGATGTGTAGAATACTGTATAATTATAATGAAGTAGTACAGAAGATAAGAGTTTTGAGCGAATGTATTTAAACTATCTGAACTGTAATGGATGTCTAAAGATGAACGCATGGCTTTCGATATAAATGCAAAGCTCTAGTTATATACA
>MCFK01004136.1:0-12103 GCA_003610855.1 Erysiphe neolycopersici | reverse complement strand
TAATAATAATAATAATAATCAGTTGAACTAGCTAGGACATAGGAAATTAGATACAAGGGTATCGTAGTTAGCTGAATATACAATAAAGATATGCTAAATGGTTGTCGGGTATTATTCCAACAACAAATATCCAAATAAAAATCTAGGTAGCCAACTGACTAGCTATTTATGTATCACTAGCTTTTTAATAAGACGGCAGACATATTTTTTTTAAATTTGTATAATTTTCTAATATCAAAACACTATCTGTTCTATCAAAGAATTGGGCCGTTCTTTTAACTTAATACTACGATCCAAGCACTCGAACAAATTCAAATATACGGGTAATTCACCTTGCAGGACTTCTTTCAAAGTATGTGGAAACATGAATTCGGGGCTGAATTCGCGTGAGCGGGTACGAATAATGACACGAAAAGGGGGAGAAGAGGATAATTGCCAACAGTCTAGAATTTCGTGGGTGAGGAAGTCGATAAATTTGTCATGATATTTACCCGTTGAAAGATTCTCGAATTTAGAGGAGAGAGGAAGTGAGGAAGAAGAAAATTGATCAGGTGTAGTAGCCTTTTTATAGTCGGGTTCGAATGATTCAAGGGCTTTATAAATGAAGCTGTTTAGAAGATTTGTGACTTGATTTATAATACGTGTGATTTGTGGGTGATTTTCCATGTATTGACACATAGTTGAAGCGTTTTGCATCCAAAATTGATATGTAACAGCTAATATACCTCGATGCTCTGGATGAGCTCCTCGAATATCATCATATGATGGGAATTTTTGAAGAAGATTAATCGTACCATTGATGATTATTTTCAGAATATTCAGAAATTGTTCAAAAGCCCACAAAGAATTGGGTCCTGGAGAGTCCATAAGTCGACGGATTCGATAACCGAGAGTAGGTAAGAATGTGGAGCAAAGTAACCAATCATTCATCCGAAATCCAACTTCAAGAATAGCTGGGATAAAGTCTACTAGCATGAACTGTGCAAATTCTTTACACTTCATCCCCTTTATAAGATAACTTGAATATTCATTAAGACGATGAGTCATTAAAGCGTTCATCCATCCACTATGAAGATAGTAGAACAATTCAAATGAAGTTTTTTCTGGTTGTTGGCCTAGTCTAACGCAATAGGATACAATGCCTGCAGCATAAAGATTTGGATCTGCTTCATCAGGCCAATAGTGTGCCGATGGATGGATAAAGAATTTAGTTATGCTTCGAAAATCACTAGCGTAGCGCTTGATGTTTGTAATTACACCTCTCGTAAAATTTAGATATGTACGATGACGGTCAGAGCTGGAGTCTAGGGATTCAAGGGTTTGCTGCATGAAATTCATGACTTCACCCAAGATATCCGAGAAATATCGCTGTGCATGTTTTTTTTTAAGGCCAACTATCACTTCTATTGAGCTTTCAGTGAGTAAATTACTCATCTCGCGAATAGCAGCTTATATTGGTTAGTATTCCAATTCACGCTTTCAAGATGATTTATGTTTTACTTACCTCGCATTATTTGCCCACGATCAAGTTTGTGCAAATCCAGTGTCTTACAAAGGTAGTAACCTTTTTGGTGCAATTGAAGCGTGAGTGATATTTTTGGCATTGAAAAAACTTCAACATCTACCATAGAGAGTAGCCATTCGAGTCCAATGTCAAAGCCAGGAAACTAGTTATCGATTAGTAAATAAAGCTCTGGTAAAAAGTGATTTTTAAGCTAAATAACCTTGAACTCATCTAAAGATTTCCCATAATACAGTAGCTTGGCTATAAATAATGGCCAGTAGTGATTTACAAAGCTACAGGATTTTCGATTTTCAAATACTGTGTCTGCCTCAAGAATCAAATTTGACTGGAATTTCTAATTCTTGGTGAGAAACGTTCAATTTGGTTTTTTTGAACTTACCTGAGCCTCATTTTGAGTTACTGTAGAGATCAGTCGACCCCAGCAATCTATAAGACGAACATTTATCGAGTCTTTAGATGGAGATGCATTAGATTTACTAGATGACTTATTAATCCGTAGCTTTATTACTGGCCGTAGGTAATCTAGGAGAGTTTCTAGTAACTATTATAATTAGCGTCAGAAAATGTTGTTCAATATATGAGACTCTCACAGAAATCATTTCAAGATGGCTCCAGTTGTTCATATCAATACTATCTTGACTATCTTCATTTATTAAATTATTGCACATAGACTCATTTGAGCCTGATTGATATAATTTTTCGTTCTGATCCATTGAGTACATCAAAACTTGAATAATTTCCGTCAAGAGAGAATTTGAAAAATGATCTTCATTATGAAGATATGGGTCCATAGCTTTTAACAAGAGATCTACTGAGTTCAGAAGTTGACGATTTGATTGTGAGAGAAAGTAATTTTTAGCTTACCAAAATTCAGGGCTTGCTTCAGCATTAAATCACATTTGATAGTTTTGATGGTATTTCCCATAACTTGTATACATCTACACATAATAGCAACCAAATTCTTCTTATTTGTTAAGAGAACTTCAGAGATACGACGCTCATTCATTAAATTTCCAGATTTTTGGTAAATTTCGCCTGCTTGTTGCCGTACATCTTTCTCCGCACCAAGAAACTGCTTATATACACCACTAAAGAAAGTAGACTGCCAGTTCTTAAAAGGTTGATACAAGTTGGAGTTGAGTGTGCTTGTGACAAGAAATCGAGTTAAGTTTTCCCAAGATTGTAAATTGATCATACATGCTTCTCTATGCGAACAGTCAGCAATGACGAGCTCTTGGATGAGAGTAATTGATGGACGTTGTTCTGGAGGCATAGACCAAAACAATGTACATAGTAAGTCATGATGGTTTCTCAATGAAGCAAGATCGCGCTGGTGAATATCTTCTTCTTTGGGATACTGTCTGTCATGATTTGGTAGTAATCTAGGACCTAGATTTCGAATACTTTTAACGTCACTAATTTGACGTAGGTGTAAGAACTGAAGAGCCACAATCTTAAGGAATATGTGAAAGCAGCAATCTTCCGGTTCCACGCCTAGTGAAGGCTCTGTATCAAGTTTTTCTAAAAAGCTTGGTGAGTGATAAACTTCTTCATTGCGAAGATGGGAGAAGTTTTGAGAGGCAAAAAAATCAAAGACGGATCCGATAAAGGACGAAGTTTTCCACCATCCCCACTCAACCATGAGATAGTGGCATCGAATAAGAAGAGATCTAAGATATTCATTGAAGCCAGAAGATTGTCGTGGATTTGAAGAGTATAAGCCGAGCACCCTCTTTAATAGATACTGAGGAATAGACCAGTTGTCAAATGAAACTGTCTGTCGCTGACCAGACACAATTCGACCGAGATTATCGAACTCACACAAAGGAAGAAGTAAGTACATAGAGTACCATAACTTTTCCATCTCAGCAGCATCAGATAAATTACCGACTGTCCTCAGTTGTAATTGATTGTTTACAACATCCCAAAATGATCCTCGTGGAATGCCTGCAGCACTGAGAATTTTTATAATGATGACCCACCCTTCAATACCGATTTGCTTGCTACTTATACCGGATTTTCTATATGAATGGTACTGTAAATTATCATAAAGTTTTTGTACACTTTGAAGTCCATCAAGTAACAATAATGAGGCACATTGGGATGTCATCTTTATTAGTAAATCTTCTAGTTCAAATTTAAGTGATGATGCCTTTTTATTAGCACGAGCTAATTGGAGTAAATGAAAAGTAAGTACGGAAGACATGACAATTACGAAAGTTTTCTCTTCAAGGCCAGCCACTGTGAGAGACAGAGTGATATTTATTCGGGATAAAAATTCATGAAGGACTTGAGTCATTCTCTGCAAGAAATTATATTGATCAAGAGTCTCATGATACGAACTATTCTGCTGTGCATAATTCAGAACAAAGGTAATTATTTCTTTAGATTCTGACATAGATAAATTGGATATCTGAGTACTCAAAAAGTAGTCTAACAGTAAGTCGAAACATACTCCCATTTCTGAAGCAGATGTCTCGTTCCAAGAACACCATGAGAATATCTTTTCTCCAACCTTAAGAGAAAAATTTTCTCGAGATTGAGTTGAATGATACAAGTTAGGTTCCATAACATCTCTAAGCCGACCACTGCCAATATATGTACTATTGTGGAAGAAGACACCAGACTGTAGAGGAAATATACCAAAATGAATAGGGTATTTTGTACCTAGTTTTCCAAGATTATATAATTTACATTCATTACTAGTTTTTTCTCTTTTTTTGTCATTGAGAGATTCTAATACTAACGGATGGCTTGGTTGTCGGTATCTCTCGGCGCCGGCACTTAATCTATTAGGTGGCCTTTTTTTTTGCCGAACGCGGGTTGGCAAGGACATTTGATGACTTCGATAATTATGGCCATCTAAGTTTTCTCTAATTATAGTGCCTGAAACTTCACTATTTTGCAGAAAGCGATTAAGCTGAAGATTAGATCTTTCAGCGGGATGCCTTAGAGAGCGTGCGTACAATAAATCAAGCTTTTTTTTCAAAATTTTGAATGCAGAAGAGGAGTTCTTGAGAAATTGGTGATCAGATGATTCGAGCTGGGCAGGTCGTGTAAATGAGTTATGTGAAACTTTATTCCGTTTTATCAACTCACGTCTACGTGATTGCTGTTTGGGGAAAATATCATTGACTCGTATTACTTGCTCACTGGTGATGAAGTCATCTATAGATTGTTGAAAGTTTACATTCTTTATTGAGCGTTTCATCAGATTTAAGTTTGACCCAGAAATTTCTCTAGAAGATGATTGATTGTAAAGATTTTGATATTTTGATATTTCGCACGACTGATTTACTATGTTTTCTTTCACTGATTGTGACATTCTAAATCCAGCTCCAGGAACAATATTTCCTCTTTTCCAATCTGTTAAGATAGCTTGGACATCTTGAGTATCATCAATGGTGGAAAGCCGGATAAATTTTCTTGATGGGCTATGCCGGCCCTGGCTTCTTCTGGAACGAGCAGTGCGAGCTGCAATTCTAATGAATGTGGGAAGCTCATGTGCATAGTCGATAACATCTACTATACTAAGCTGCGGAATAGATGGAGCCCTGTGCTGAGATTTTCTATCGACATGATTAAGATTGTTAGATTTGACTCTTTTAATAAATCCCCTGGATTTGTCACCACCTTCACGCGACCTTTTAAGATGGGCGGTTATTCTGGTCTGTCGTTCTAACCCTCCTGCGTTATATTTACTTCTTTTGTTTTTCGCTTTAAGTAGTGATTGTCGACTTCGAGTAGGAAGCATTCTATCAATAATATCTTCCTCCTCAATCAAATCAAATTTACTAGAGTTTAATGTGTGGTTCATAACTTCCGTAGAATCTTCTTCCCTGAGGATACCATTCACAATATATCCATCGCCTTCATCACTTTCATTAGCTTCAAAGTCAGAGTTCTCTGCAAGAAATTTTAAACCAGAAGATAGGTTATTTTGAGTTTGAGTACTATTTCGAGATTTGGGTAATGCAATACCTTTTCGGGGGAAAATTGATATTGCTGATATATTATGATCATTCCGAGTAGTTCGATACAGCTTTTGCGTTTGTGAGTGGGCATCTAATCGAAGATGTGATGCAGGAAGAACCCCTCGGATTTTCCGGCTAACTTGCCGAATAATCATAGATTCGTCAGAATCAGATTGTACTGACGATGCCTCTTTAGGATCCGAAATAAAAGGATCATCAACATCAAAATCAATGTCATGCTCTGTACTTAATTCTTTGATTGGCCTTGAAGAAGTAGGAGCTTGAGTCGTAAATGTCGTGAGATTTGTTGTAATATCTATTTCAGAATCATTACCAGGAATTAAGGTTGGGTTTGAATCTAGCGATGAAATGGATATTATACGGGGCAATGAAGGTAAATGCTGTTTTTCCGATTGTAAGTTGAGCGAGCTTTGCACAACTGATATCTGAGAATCAGAATCTCTACCATTACACACGTACTCAACTGATTGAGATGATGAGTTTGATAAGTTGAAAAAACGCTGGAGAGGTTTTGTAGACAAATTGCTATTCCCACGTATTTTTTTAGGTGTTGGTGATTGATGATGTCTCTTTCTAGCTAATGTATTCAGGTCTGGGAAATATTCATCATCCTGCAAGTGACTTTCTCTATGAGCATCTAGATCTATAGAGCTATTTATGTTATTCAAATGGCCAAACGTATCTGTAGAACATAATGAAGAGACTATATTCAAAGCTTGGTCATTAACTTTACTCGTAGAGTTGTCTCTATTGTGTTGTGAATATTCTTCAGTGGAATGATAGCTTGGTGATAAAGAATTATGAGACCTATGATTTCGATGATCCTGAGACGGGACAATTCGTAGAGGAATCATACCCCGCGACTTGAGAGTCTGTCGATACTTCTCTTGTTCCACGACATAGGGATGGAGTTGGATTAGATTTCTCTGCCGTAAAGCACGTTTCATAGGATAATCAGATTCGTGATAAATCTCATGTTCTCCAAGTCGAGTTGATGGAAATCCATTCGCATCTAGCCTATTTTGACTGTCCTGTCTTGTTGTGTTTGGAACCGGAAGCTTTGATCCCTCAAAATCTAAATAATCGGGTAAAGTGCTTGGAGGTGAGGATAATGTACTTGAGCTACGAGAACTAATCTGAACGTAGCTTTTTGAAACTTCATCGTGCATACATTGGTCTTTTTGAGGAGTTACAGCTCCAGCAATATCTTTTTCATCTCCAATATCTTCCCAGAAAATATTTGGGGCCTTGAAAACTTTTGAGTATGATGGCGATGAAAATAAAGTCAAAGCTATTCCTCCTTCTCTTGCATTTATTGGAGTTTTCGGTGATTCTCCAAGATCTTCTGGCCGCGAAGTTTCCTTACTAATTATTAAATCAGGCTGGTTAAAAAATACATCTTTGATTGACTCTTGGATCGATAATCGGGTAGAAGATTTATTGATCCAACTTTTATGCTCTGTTACGGGAAATTTATTGATATTCCCTTCATTGAAGACCTCTGGAGATAAATTATTCGCTGGGAACTTTCTAGTCGTCAAAGTGGCAATATTTTTCTCTGTATTCAAATCAATCCCCCAAGTTTCATCACTTCCTGGTCTAGAATGCTTCTTTTGTGAAGCCCGGAACTCATTGTCTTGGATCTCATTTTCATAGCCCCCAGGACTAATCTTCTCGTCACTATCGATACTGAAATCGTCATCTGAATCTGGAACATATCCATTATCTTTCCAATTTGTCATTGATTCCCTTTGGCATATTGATGTTATGTAAACGCCTTGACTTACTTTACGAATTAGTGCATCAACGCGTCAGTAGCTGCCACATCCGATTGTTTCGTCAAGACACGTTGACACGTGATACGTGTATGCCAATGTAATGTAAATTTCGTTAGCATTTCTTAATATACCATACTTTCAAAACATCAAATACATATATCTCATTCTCATGGCACAACTCATTTGATCAAAATTTAGCCAAGTAACCCTTCTCTCACGTTACGCTCTAGTTTGCTCCCTTAGAGCGATGGCCGATGCCGACAGTGATGTCGACATGTCGCCTCCGACGACACCTATGCGTGCGTCGTCTTCCCTATCCCCTTTAACGTCCACCCCTAGGCAAAGATCTCGAAATATATGCTTTACAGATGTAGGTTCTCTTCAGCCAATATTATTCAACTCAAACGTCCCACTAAGCCCAGGAAACCCATTTACAGCCTCTAACAAGATCCCGTCGCTCGAAATCAGCGGATTAATCACGAAAGCCACCGAGAAAGCTTTTTATGAAGCGCGAAGAGTTATTATAGATCGCGAACGTGTCGCAGAAGAATATGCTATGTCTCTAGACAAAACAATACGCCACATATAAGACATAGGGCTCGGCAAATACATCGGAAACCTGGAAAAGGCACTGGCTAATGTAATTCAAAAATTCGCATCAGGAGAGGATATTATGGATGACCACAAAAAACATGCGGCCTAGCACAGTCTATACACGCTCCTCTACCAGGCAGAGGCAGTGCCCCGAAACCCTCATACGCTCAAGCTTTGACATCCCATCAACTATACAACAACACGGCTAGTCTACCCTCCGAACAGAATTTTCCTACCCAGGCCCATAGCGGCCAGCACCGAAGAGCTGATAATAAAATATTTTTCCGACTCCCAAAAGCCCGCCCTAGCCGCGAACGCCATATTCACGCCGTCAAAACAGCACTTCTCAAAAAATTAGGACCTGAAGCAGGGGCTGTCAAAGCAATACAAAAGGTTAAATCTGGAATTGTAATAATTCTCACGGATGAGAAACATGCGGAAAAATTATTGTAAAAAGCAGAATTAATAGTTTCGATTCAAAGAGGAAAAGTGGAAAAGCCGAAGAATGGATAGCCTATGTCGTAGACCACGTTCCTAGGAAGCTTCATTTACCAGATGGGGAAGAAATTAAAATAACAGAAGAATTTGCTAGGAAAGAAGTTGAAGCTATGACCGGCCTAGTTCCAACACGAATTAACTGGTCCAAAAACACTCTTGCAAATCCTGGACCCACGGGGACCATAATAGCCTCATTCGCCAAACATGTCCAACCATTCAGACTCTTCGGCACCAGTTCTCTAGCTCGGCAGATCACTAAGTCACCCAAACTAACACAATGCCTCAAATGCTGGGGCTTTCACGATGCATGACTGTGCGACTTTGAGCAACGTTGCAAGCAATGCAGCACCCTAGGCCACTCTTCTTGTTAAAACCCACCGCGATACACAAATTGCAAAGGCCCCCATGTAGCTGTCGAAATTTAGTGACCTGCACGTCCAAGTAAGAAGAGCTACAATAATCTCACACTCTCACTTGCAACTGAAACGAATACGCCAAGCCGGGCACAAAGCATAGCTGCTAGTTAAGCCAATTGATAAGGAAGCAACATAGAGCACTACCCCAATTGTCACAATTCCAGAAGGAAAGCAATGAGCATTAAACTTGAAGGTAATTTTATAACCTAGCCATGGTTTCTAAATCTACATACACATTTTGTATTTATATTTCTGTGAATGATATCTCCAACCAAGACTTTCAAGGATTTATTCTGATGGTTTTTTTCGAGAAGTTTCGATTGGTTTTTACAAGGTTATCTACGATCATATTATTTTAGCAATTTTACAACCAATTGAATATAAGAGAAATTCCAATACATTCCATAATAAAGGTTCTGGAATCTTCTTTATTAGNNCATGCGCTAGAAAGCGTATGCTACAGCCACTAATCGGCTTGCTAGCCGTTACACCAACTCAATGCCAGGAAATCCAAGGAGACGTCAACGGAAATACCTGATGTTCTTTCAGGCTAATACAGCACGAGGACAAGCTAACCATGACTTGGCACTGACCTTGGCGCGAGCAGAGTTGGCCGATATTATAATTCTACAAGAGCCATGGATACTACCCCAACTGAACAAAAGAATCACTAAACAACATCCAGACTACGATACTTTTAGTCCCACGGATAACTGGGATACACGACCTTGCACACTCACCAACGTTAAAAAAGGAAGAAACCTTCAGCCGACACAGATCAGACCCACATAAAATCCGGATATTTGTTGGGTTCAAATAACAGGAGTCACACCTCCAATCACTATTGCCAATGTATACAGACCACCACTAGAACCAGTCGATGGCAATGTTATCACAGCCCTGAAAAACTGGAGATTTCCACCAGACAGTGTCATCGCCGGCGACTTCAACAAACACCCCCTCTAGGACTCTCGAGCCAAGATTTCGCGCCGAGGGGATGAACTAGTTAAGTGGGCCTCAAATGACCTCCTTACCCTCGCCTCGCCCGTTGATGAAAATACACACAATAGTTGAGGAACTCTTGACCTGGTCTTCACAAATATTATTGCTGGTCAATGTAACATATAAGAGCACATCTACACCACGTCCGATCATGAAACTCTAGTTACTCTCATCTCACTCTCTGGCTGTACCAATAATTCGTCAAGAAATTTCTACAAAATAACTCCAAACTCTATCCCTCTCTTCGCAGCAGGAGTCAAGGAGACATTACTGCCGCTCACGCTCCTGCCCCAAAACATAGAAATCCTCGCATAGACACTCACAGATTGTATACAGGTTAGTATGGAGCAATTCATCAAGGCAAAAAAAGGCGGATGCCGTGGTACAAAGTGGTGGAACACAGAATGTAAGGAAACAGTTGCAGCATATAGACGGGCAAGAAGACTTAGAGGCGCTACTCCTCAAAAGTACTCTTTACGAAGAATAACTAGAGCAGCAAAAGAGGCTTGCTAGCAGGAGCAAGTAAATAATGCTTCTTGACCAAGCGATATCTTTAAAATCACTCGTTGGCACAGGTATAACGGGCTGTTCGCAGCTCCACCAATCGAATACGAAGGAGCCACGTATACGGACCCTACAGATAAGGCTTTGGCTCTCAGACGTGCGCTGCTACAAAGGAGGTCCACCGACGAAGATCTAGATTATAACCTGATTCCGAATTAATGTCAGGCTAGTGTTCCGATTCCACATTCAATCAACGCTCAGGAAGTCGAAAACTGCCTCCTCAAAGCCGCAAACACAACACCTGGAACAGAATGAATTCCGGTTAGTATTCTTCGGGTATGCTGGGACATTATTAAAGGGGCGGTAATCCTGCTTTACAGACGCTGCATACTGCTCGATCATCACCCAAAAACCTTCCAAAGAGCAGAGATGATCATGCTGCCGAAACCAAATAAAAGAGATCTTAGCGCCCTATTGCTCTACTTCCATACCTTGGGAAAGGACTGGAGAGGCTTATCGCTAAACGAATAATTCATGCAGCCGTTACTCACAATGTACTGATTTCACAGCAGTTCGGAGCTCTTCCCAAATGATCGGAAACAGATCTTGCTAGCTGTCTCGTACATGACATTGAAGCGGCCCGTTCACAAAGCAAAGTAGCATCACTACTAACTCTCAATACCAAAAGAGCGCTCGACACAGTTCTACCAGATATGCCCTGGAGAAGATTACACGACCAAGGATGGCCAGATTGGCTTGTTCAATGGGTATGGTCATTTATGGCCAAAAGAACTGCACGGATTAGAATTGGAGAAACACTGACAAGAGAGCTACCACAGGAATCATCGATTTCCCCCATACTATTCATGCTCTATACGGTGCCCATACATCGCTTGGGAGGTTCACGCCGCATATTCAGTAACGCTGACGATATTGCCTTCTTACGAACCGGGCGTATACTTTCCAAATGCACAGGAATGCTAGCTTACGACCTCAAGCAAGTTACAGACTGGGGTCATACCAATACAATTACATTCGAATATGAGAAAAGTGAGCTTCAGCTCTTTACCCTAGCTCCCAAGCCCAAAGAATACCCAAACTTAATCGCTGATGGGAGATCTCTCGCTGTAAATCAAGAAATGCGTTGGCTAAGGGCCTGGCTAGGTAGAAAACTTTCCTTCCAATTACACACCAAAAAATGGCCAGCTAAAGCAGCCGCAATAGTAGCACACTTACGTCGCATTAATAATACACAAAGTGGTTCACCTCCACATTTAATTCGTCAAGCGGTGAAAGCGTGTCTTATTCCCACTGCTCTATTTGGGGCTGAGATATATTTGCCGGGTGATACTATTCCTTCCTGGAACAAAGGAAAACTCAAGGAACTAAAAAAAGGTGTGGCCAACATCGATTT
Source organism: Erysiphe neolycopersici (assembly GCA_003610855.1). Taxonomy (NCBI): domain Eukaryota; kingdom Fungi; phylum Ascomycota; class Leotiomycetes; order Helotiales; family Erysiphaceae; genus Erysiphe; species Erysiphe neolycopersici. The sequence continues at coordinate 377 of MCFK01004136.1, read as the reverse complement.
TTCACAAAGATCTAAGAGCAATCGTTCCGGTGTATAAAACAGTTCCCATCTCTTCCCTGGCTCGAGAAGAAGGCATACCTCCAATCTCTATACTGCTACACGAGATGAGGCTAAGACAATCACTAAGGATTCTAACTCTCGATAGAAATCATCCCCTAAAAAACGAGCCTATACTAGATATAGGACACGCCTAACTCAATCAACCCAACTTCTCCCGCATCGTTGGATTCTAGTGATGTGAAGCTAGATGTCATGAACTATTCTTAAAGGTCCCAAGGTCCTACAGTATTCCAAGATTTATATATTGTTTTGTGATTCTATTTGTTTCTATTAGCTTCTCTACGGTTTCTATTGGTTCTCCCTTTCTACTACAGATT
>MCFK01004130.1:0-12092 GCA_003610855.1 Erysiphe neolycopersici | reverse complement strand
AGTTTTATTCTATGTATTTCTAGTGAATGTTGTTCTATCTCTGTCTTCGATCTATCTATTTATATTTATATAGGAAAAGGGGGTTCTATGCATGTTTACGTGTAACGCGTCATAAGCGCGAATAAGTGCGACTAACTTAAGGTTTGGTATTCCGACAGTTACTACTCCTTAATAAGTAATAGTTCAGTGCTTAGGGGCCAGTAGTAACCTTTGCCATCTTTGTTACGAGTTGAAAGCCTTCTAGGTTGCTGCTTTACTGCTCGGCATTCTATATACAGGTAAGTATTTACTGAGAAGCTATGCAATAAAAAAAAATAAAGTCCAATCATTCCTGGTTCCTGCTTACATCATAGTACTGGAGTAGTATTATGCTCTTAAAATCGGTTGACATCGAAATTGATGATTTTGATAATTTTTTGTTAGCATGATTTTCTAACACTAAAATAAGTGAGTTCAACCCATTCTTAAGTTTAAATCGGCTCTCTAACATGTCGACTAATTGTTTGTGGATATTTAGAAGAGTTACTAAATTGATGTCTTTTAGATCCCGAATGATTGCTAAGTGTAATAATAGCTATAATTTCACCGTAAAAATCCAAGTAATTTGTTTATTGAATGTTTTAAAATGTAAATACAACGTCTTTAGACAGAATCTGGCAAATAAACCACACAAACTGCATCTAAAAGAGCCTTTAGCATCCAGTATATCCATCTCCATAATTGAAATATCTTCATATGATGGATCAAAGAATTTGATACACATCAAGGATGTGAGGGATTCTAAAGTAGCTCATCACCCAAGTTCACGACGAAAAGCATATCGCAAAGCCTGGAAAGGAAGTCCTCTTGACTGAAGATCTTGAAGTCATTATTTGAACCTAGAATGCGACACAACCTTGGGAAAAATATTTTAATTCAAAAGTTAATCAGTTAGTTACCTAGATATATGTTATCGTAGACAAATAATAAAGAAATGGAGAAAGGTTAAGAGTATCGAAAGCAACAAATAAAACTCGATGTAAACAGTCAAAGAAATATCGACTATTTACCGTAGATGAGTGGGTTAGAAATTTAATTGAAACCATAATCGATTATGGACGAAAGATTTATTCTTCTTATATACTCATTTACCTTATTTCGAATTAATTCGTGTTGGTCTCTAAGGCAACTGAATGTTTTTTTTGTCTTACTTATTCAGCCAACGATCAACAGGGACGTGAGCGTCAAGAATTAGTCAGCTAGGCGTGGGTGAATGGATATACCAGGGTTAAAATATAATAAATCAATTACTAATTAATTCTTGCGTAAATCTAAAAGTCAATTAAATGCTGCTGCTGCTGCTGCTATTGCTATTGCTATTGCCTTTTAATTAAAAGAATAACCAACGACAAATCAATTCTTGCCTCTTCTCTAAAAGGATGGATGGTGATGGTATAGAGGAGAGGTAAGTAGTGTCTGTCATTGGAAAATTGGCTGTCTCAGAAGAAAGGAGCTAGTCTGCTGCTAGCTATCCGCTGTCTACGGAGGAAGGTATCATCAATCAATCAATCAATCTCATCGCCGTAATTAATTCCCTCTCTCATACTAATTAATTAATAATCATCAATCCCCAACGGAACCAATATTTGGATAGTCAGGTGATTGATTCATGCACGGCATTTAAGGCGGGGTTCAGTCTTGGTGGGCTCCGGTTGCTATGCGAAATTTGATGCCAATAATCCGTCTCTCAACGACAAACAAATAAATAAAACAATTGATGCTCACGGCTCAGACGGCAGCATACTCACAACCTTAGCCTCTGAACTCCAGATTCCATCTAGCTCAAAACTATAGATATACGAATACTTCAAAATTTTATCGTTTAATCCATCTATTTACATACATAGATTCCTTGGAACTCTCCTCTTTCATCAACCACATTACTCGGGGAAAATACTGATGGGCCCAAAAGAAAATCAAGATGCCTAGTTTTATCACCAATCTCTTTCCTTCCCCTCAAAATGGAAAGCTTGAGAATATAACACCCCTCCCTCCTCTCATGTCTATCTCAGAACGGCCCAACACGCCGAATTTGAATGATTTTATCACTCCTGTCTCTACTCCACAAGGCAGCCCAAGCAAGACAAAAAATCCTCCTGGGGCCAATGAGTTACCCATTGCCTTTGAAAATGCAATGAAACTCGAGCCTACTAAAATTGGAAGCCAAATCAAACATGGACATCCTCAGCTACAAAGTCCATTATCTCCAACGAAGGGTAATACTTTATCAGTTGACGATTCGTATTTGAATGTTTCTGATATTCATAAAAGTCACAAAAACACAACATTTTCTAGTCCGATTATAAAGTATGGAAAGGAAAATACGCCGGCAACCGCTCGGCAGAATGTGGAAACTAATAATTTTTCTATAGCTAGACATGAGTTGTATCAAAGAGAAACGCAAGTGCCCAAATATAACACTCAGAGGGTTATAACATCTAAAGAACATGATATTCTACAAAAACCGCACGTAAAAAGGCTGTCCAATGTCACACAGCTTTGTAAGTTGAGAAATATATATTTATATGTATATATATATATATATAATTATATGTTCTAATTTTTCTAGACTTTTTAGATTATTATTTTGATCTTTTAAGTTATATTGGCTCAAGACAAAATCGACTCAATCTTTTTAAAGCCGAATTTCCAGAACCCCCTATAACACCAGAAGATGTTTATAGACCTGCATGGCAAAAGTACACAGGAAGAGAAAGAGCAAATCTCAGAAAAAGGCGCGTTCGTCTTCGACAAGGCGATTTCCAAATTCTAACGCAGGTTGGTCAAGGTGGTTACGGTCAGGTTTTTCTTGCACAAAAAAAGGATACTCGAGAGGTGTGTGCATTAAAGGTTATGAGTAAAAAATTACTGTTCAAGCTTGATGAAGTCCGGCATGTCTTAACAGAGCGCGATATATTAACAAGTGCGAAAAGCGAATGGCTTGTTAGGCTACTCTATTCCTTTCAAGATGAGAAGAGTATTTACCTAGCCATGGTATTTATCTCACACACAAAGAAAATAATCTGATACTAACCAGTCTAAGGAATATGTACCTGGAGGAGACTTTCGAACCCTGCTCAATAATACTGGTGTTTTAGCCAATCGACATGCCCGTTTCTACATCGCTGAGATGTTCTGCTCAGTTGATGCTCTCCATCAACTGGGTTACATTCATAGAGACCTAAAGCCAGAAAATTTCCTTATTGATTCCACAGGTCACGTAAAACTAACTGATTTCGGTCTTGCTGCAGGATTTTTGGCGCCAGGTAAGATTGAATCAATGAGAGTTAAGCTGGAAAAAGTTGGGGAAAAATACGTCCCATTTGCTAAACCTATGAACCAACGGACTATTGCAGAGCGTCGGGAAGGATACAGGTCTATGAGAGACAGAGATGTAAATTATGCAAAGTCGATTGTTGGTTCTCCTGATTATATGGCGCCAGAAGTCCTCAAAGGTGAAGATTATGACTATTCTGTTGACTATTGGAGTCTTGGATGCATGCACTATGAAGCTTTGACTGGCTTTCCACCGTTCGCAGGGTCAAATGTGGATGAGACCTGGAAAAACTTAAAGCACTGGCGAGAGGCTTTAACTAGACCTGTCTGGGAAGATCCTAACTATTTCATTAGTAACCGTACTTGGCATTTTATAACATGGTAAGTAATATAATGCACTCGTTGTAGCCCATTGATTAAAAATAAAACTAGTTGTATCACCTCTAGAACGAAAAGATTTTCTTCTATAAATGATGTATATGAACATCAGTACTTTAATGAGGTTGATTGGAAGACTCTTCGAACCCAACGAGCTCCCTTTGTTCCAGAGCTGGATTCTGAGACAGATGCTGGGTATTTTGATGATTTTAGCAACGAAGCTGATATGGCAAAGTATAAAGAGGTTCATGATAAGCAAACGGCTCTAGAGAATATGGCAGATAGAGAAGATCAGATGAGCAAAAGTCTTTTTGTTGGATTTACATTTAGACATCGAAAACCAGCAACAGATGATTCCGGGAGATTCTCTCCAACTAAACCCACTATTACTGAGGAGACCTTTGGAACGATGCTATGAATTAAGGCTTTCTTTTACTCTTCGTGGCCCTTTCTCAGTATGATTTTTCTCAAAAATTAGAATAATGATGGCACTTGTATAAATTGTATCAATTGGAGCAATGACTGGAGTACTATCTGAACGAAAAAAAAGCAAGTTTATTGCGCAAATGTAATTTTAAAGATTACTGTTATTTTTGTGGGTTTTGGGAACATTAAGGAAAATTGTTTAAATAGCATGAGTATTTATTAGAAAATGTGCTGAATCATACAAATCGTATGTTTTTTTCTCTTATATTCAATGTTTATGTTCATATATAGGTATTGAGCATAGATGTTTATATGCCCTCAAAGGCGTTACAGATCTGCATATTTCTTCTTGAGCAAGGAAATGAGATAATGCGGTTGATTATTAGAAGAAAAGCATTCAACATCAAAGAGTGGTCATTAGAAATAATATTGATTATTAAGCAAATAATCTTATATGCCCAAAACATAAAATATTTGTTTAAACACTGCTAGATAATGAATGGCATTTAAACCAGATTGGACAAAAAATGTGGCAGATATCGTCAAACAAAAGTCGAGTTGCCACGCACAAAAATTATCCTACGTGTGGGTTTTTTGCTTTCGAAATATAGCCTTCATTTTCCAGTTTGTCTGCTTCTTCGGGTTCTACTAAACTTCCAACTCCCTTAGATTTATCAAGTTTCGCTCGCACAGCTGTGGGGACAAATTTAACGGCTTCTTTTCGTAAATCTCTAATGACTGGTTTTGCCTCGTATACTGTCTGGGCTACAACAGTAGGTTTAGTCTCCAACGATTCCTCTGAACTCTTTTCTTCAGACGCGGCTATTCTGCGGTCACTGTTTCCTAAAGGCGTCAGATTGGCATTCGTCTTTTTCGGCTTATAGCCCGGGTCCATCCTTTCTCGTCGCTTTTGGTACCACTTATCCAGTTCCTCCTTTGGTATCGGTGGTGGCGTATCCCTTGGCATAGGTATTCGTTTGACATCCTCAGGTACATCCGAATCCTCACTACTTTCTACATCATCTTTTCTTCGTCTCTTTCCTAAACTGCTGCTGATTCCTCCCTCTTTATCTAAATGATTTCTATTATCTCGGTCTTTCCTTGATCCGGTATCATACTTGGCTGATGTTGTATTTCCAAAGCTCTCCCGTGCTTTTCGCACAGCACGTATTTCCTTTTCAAGCCCCTCAAGCACTTTCTTTTCATGGTTGGTGAGACTTCCCCCACCACTTTCAATGGCTTTCAAGTCATCAAGTTGTTTTTGTAACCGGTCTGGATTCCGCTTTGCGAGTATTCCATTTCGACGAGCTGCGGCTTCAGCTTTGCCTGGTACAAGAGAACACACAAAAAAGTTAGCTTTTTTTAAAAATTTTATGAGGAATGATTAAGGATACTCTAGATACCTCAATCTTTGATCCCTCCCCTCCTCAAAAATAAACAAATAAGAAAAAGGAAATATTAAAAGGAGGGGAAATGAGTAGGTTTGAATGATTTACTCTTCTTGATGGCTTTTGCTTTTTCTGCTTTTCTCTGAGCTTGGGCAGGATTAATTGATTTTTCTTTGAGCATTTTTCCTCCAATTCTTTTAAAAAGTAAGAAAAAATGGAAATTATTGAGCTGCCAATTCTAACTCACAGATTCCTCCTATGTGACATCTATTATGTTAAAATTGTTTATTTTATTAAGATGAATCTATTGTAATTTCTAGAGCGCCGTTGAGTTACATTTTAGGGACAAATTGACCAAACGCTAGTTACGTCAGCATCATTCACATGATTGTTTCTTTGGTTTGGTTTGCTTGCAAGCAAGCTGTAGGAATTAGCGCTTTTAAAATCAACATCTTCTATCGTTAATTTCGCTGATCTATTAGTCGTTACACCATGAGTTCACTACTTTAGACGATGTCACAATCCGTAAATCACAAACCCACGATATATTTGTACAAGGATTCATACATCATAAAATTCAGTTACAAGTACAATACTTCTCAAAGATTGCTTTATTTACTGTGTAAACCAGATTTTATTTAAATTTGATTTTTGCTCTTTCATTGTACTTCACGCAAGAAATCTGACGCCATTTAATCTGCGATAACTTACAATATGTGCCGAGTTTGAATCTTCAGATTACTTACTTGATTGTCTCTTACGCTTGGCTTCACCATTTTCAATTTGACTTTCTCTAGATCTCTTCGCTCTAGCTGCAATTCTGCTATTATTGGTATGAAAATTGAGGAGTAATCATCTAGTAGTATCGAGGGCATTATTCGGAGACGGGGATTTAATTGCCGGCTGACTTGAATGTTAGCGTTCAGTCAGATCAAATCGCTCGGTGCAAAACCAGAGGAGTTCCACCGTGTAGAATTCTTGAATGCACATTAGCACCGTTCTTTACGGCATCGTTGTCTGCCTACCAGCGAGCGATTGTAAGAATTCATTGTTGACCTTTACTTCTAGTGATCCGTGGGCACTGCGTGTCTATTATTGGGTCATACAGCGGAGCAGAATAGTAATTTGCAACTAAGTTAATTAAGTGGTCAGACTCTGTAAAATTCTGAGACGACTTTTGAAAACGCCAATAAAGATACATATCTCCATGCCTATAAATATCTCCATGGATTGCAACAGCTATATTACTTCTAATCATATGGGAACCTAGCAAGACTAGTGTCTTTGTAAACCTGCCTGTACAATGCCGAATACTTGGTCTCTTTTTTCGCGCTTCGATAATCAGTTTGTAATAATTTTAAATCAATTTCAAAGCAAAATGAGTAACTACAGCATGTGTATCTTAAAATTGAAGTATTTCAGAGGAGTAAACAGCATCTTTGCTGTGCCAAGCTCCAGAAGGTAGTCCGATCGTTGGCAATCACAGATAGTTTTGAACATCCTGGAGACTGCATCTAGATCACTAGCAGAGTTTTCTAGCGGGGCTTTCAAGGTTGTATGACCACATTTGCTGCACAAAGAGGTAAGACTTTCAAAATGCAGGTATCAATCTATTCAAGGAATGCTCCATTGTACTTCTTCAAGATCATTTCTATATGCAAATATAAGACTGTCTGATTGTAGATAGCCATATATCTATTCTGGAGCTCTTGTCGAAGACTATTAAACTCTAGAGGGAAATTTGCCATCTGCTTTTGAAAGTCCTAGATGATTTCTAGGATTGCATTCTTGTTTCCCAAAAACTAGACCCTAATCTTATTTCTATGTTTGTGACCGCCAAAGTTCTGGCGGCAGGCCTGTAGCAATTTTTTTTTGACGTGCTAGAAAAAAAGTATGTGTACAGCTTGTCGTGAAATCTCCAGGGCAATTACCATAGGGACACCAGGATCACAGTCTGAAAATAATGTCAACGATTGTGGTATTTTAAGCTCTTTATAAATTTCTTAAACATATCTAGCCAGTCACTTGTAGTAGTTCTCTTTTTCATCCTTTATGGAGCACATTAAAAATTAGGGTAATGTGTTTAAGCCGGTAGTTTTTGTCAAAATAGCAAAAGGCACATGATATCAGTAGGTCTTGTAAATGCAATCGAGTGTAAGAATTTCTCTAAAATGCCAAAGCATGTTTCTAGAGGATTCTTTCATTGAAAAATAAATACTCTGCTCGCAATCTATTTAGAATGAAGCTAAAGAGCAATATTTAGCGCCTGAATTGACATCATATTATCCAGATGCTAGTTCCGTAATACAAATGCAACTTTTGATATTCTGTATCCCTAAAATATGAATATTTACAACCATTTACACTTTTTTCTTATGAGATGTAGTATTCGGCAAGGCTTTGCGTGGACCCAATGCTGTTCCTGAATATCTTCATTTACAGCCGGCGTCGTATATGTACGGCGCGCACATGGATAGGTGCTTTCACTGGACACAGCTTTGTTTTGCTTGAAATTTCGCACCTATTCTAATCGCTGTAATAGTTATTTGCAACTTAAGTTACAAGAATCGATAGTAAGAAAAGGACAAACAATTCGTGAGGACCTAGCCCTTGGTCGTATATTTTTGGTCATTGACAGTCTGAGTTTGAAACCACAAGAGCATCGAATATGTAATTAGTATTTCGCATGCTTGGTTGGAACCCTTAGAATCTGCGATATCATAACCACAGAGCTTTGTGGTACTATTCAAAGCAGTGAGCGGAGGCAGAGGCTTAGATCAAAACCTTGTATCTTCACACCCAATACCTGATCTATTATCTTACTTTTACTGGTGACTTAATTCCTATAGCATGCGATAATGATTGCGGTGAAACTTGAATCCCTTTCGACTATGACAGTTTGAAGAAACATACGGAGAGAGAGTTAGTTGTAATAGGGCGGGGTGGTAGCATTTTGGTAAAACTAAATATTGATGATAACTTCAATCATAGCCGTTGGTTTCGCATTAAATAAGGCACCAAATATGTATACGCCCAGAAGCTACTTGATGATCTTGCTTCAAATTCCCCTGTTGATTACCAATAAAATTAAAAAAAAAAACAAACGATGTAATAGTAATCTAGCAACATTCAAAAATCGGAGAGGTTTGAAACTCGATGCTACTCTACGCAAAATTTAAGTTGAAAAAGTTGCACTCTTGTGGTATTTGTATACATGTGTCGCAAAGTGTTCTGTTGATATGTTGATTATGCCCTAACATTATGTCATAATTGCAGTGTGAATCACTCACGCCCCTAGAGGTAGAACAGACGATTTGTTTAAATATTGAAGAATGTCTCAAATAAATCCTGGTGATTGATTGTTTCGGCTAGAATTGAAAGATTCAACAGCTAAAAAGCCAGTTATGAGGTTATTGATGTTTCTTTATGGATTGATTTTATAATGTCAATTATTAGATCACTAAAGTCACCAAGTAAATATGCCCTCAATACACCTTCGTCGTGTACTTAGAAATACTTGTATTGAAGCCTTATTATTACTTTTTTATATTTGCTAGAATCGTTTCGGTTGGAAACATTTGGAAACATTTTTCAAAATCAGAGAAAGAGAGAAAGAGAGAGAGAGAGAGAAAGGTAGGTAGGTCGACTCTCAGCGGGGAAGTGCTCCTTCTAAAGAACACTCACAACGGTGTCGAGCACACTGTTTGCTGTTACACACCAGAAACACTAAATATGATTCAGTTGTTCGTAATGAAGTTTTAGATAATTTTGAATTTGGTAGAATTAATTTACAACTTTCAGCTCCACAAAATACCAAGTTTTTTATAAACATTGGAGGAATTCCTCCAGCATACATTGAAATCATATGTATATATATCTTTTCTTTAGTGGCTTACTTGCTGGCCACGACCCCAAGCAAATAGTAGACTGTCAACCAAACGTCTAGTTGAGATGGTCTATTAATAAATTGCTGGTTCGGGGAATTGTTGTCCTTTTTTCTAGAGAAGTGATTCAAACCATTGATTTGGGGGCGTCGGGGAGCGTCGGGGGTGGAGATTACTGTAACATAAGTAAATATATTGATGATAGTATATTGGTATCACATTAATTAGCGTTTTACTGCCAAATTGCAACGTCAAAAATGAAATTAACTCTTCTTTCGGCATGGCTTGGCAAAAAAAATGCAGAGTCAGGATTTTCTGAGAATGACTTTAAAATATGTGCTTAGATTGTACTTATAAAAAGCTCGCGCCTCTACTTCTTCACAGAATTTGAGTCGTAGGGCATATGAAAGTTGCTAACAGTTGTTGTTGACTTCTCATCTACAAGTCTACGGTTGATTAATTCTATTTTGCCATTCAGTCAATGGCTTTTGAGCTCCTCTCTGACCCAACTCATATCCTCCCTTTGTCATAGACGAAAGATCATTGATACATTCACTCATGATGGATAGTAATTTGACTCAGTTTTACTCGTCGAATTCCATTTCCCTTTCTACTGGAAGCTTCCACCCAAAAGTTTTTTAAAATAGTGGCCAAAACTGTGTGATCGTGTAAAAAGTCACAAAAACTCATACAACTCCAGCCAGGCGACACGGGAGTCACACGAGGCGTGTATGTCCATCTGTATCCCGCTAATGACTCGCAGACCAGATATCCTTCTTACACAGACACCACCAGCGCTCATGTAACAGGACTTTTTCTTTGAGAGCCAGTTTAAAATCATGGTATCTATTAAGCGTGAGTTTCCACAATATTAAAGAGAGAAAACTTAGTCTGATCCATCATCGCCGTAACGGGAATTTAGCTCTAGAAACTTATGTGGGTGATTTCTCCTCCATGACTGAGTAATGCGTGTTTCTGTAGGCTCTAAAGATAAACTTAAGGTGCTTTTTGGCTCATCAATGAAGACTTACATCAAATCTCCCTAGAATCGTGAGTGTGCGTCAACTATTATGTGTATCTCAGCTGCAGACATCAGCCAAGTCATCTTCAACATACATCCCAGATTGGTTTTTCCAATATCAGGGAGTGACTGGATATCCAAATTAATTGGACTTCAGTGGTTGCAGCGCACCTCTGAAACATATACTTCAACATCCTCTTAAGGCAATTGGGTACTTCCTCTTGATGGTCATGGTTTATATGAACTAATTGATTTGACTTGGCTTTACAAGAAGCACAAAGTCCATCTTTTATGACATCCGTCTTACGGATTACGTATTATGTAGACTCTAAATCTTACCCCTTTCTCTGTTCTGAAGTCATGCCATTTAAATAAAATTGAATCTCTCTCGACCCTTCCTTACTGATGCAGTTCCAATCAAGAAAGTGTGATTTGTAATATAATGAGACAGAAGAAGAAAGATTTTCGCAGCGAGTTACTCGACTGAGCTGGCTGGATGGCCACTAGCTACTGCTAGTACTACCATCATCACAAGCAACTTGCTGGCCAGCTACTCCTGCCCCGGTTGAATCACATGAAGTGCCAAATATCTCTCTTGGCTTCCAGGCTCTATCTCAGACTCAACAGCAGCATTAACTGCCAGAATTGTCCTCAAAAAAAACGTTCGTTATCGAAAGCTATTGCAGAAGCCAATACCAGACAGAGCAGCATAGTTGAACGCAGAAGATCATAGGCTTTAACGTTAAATTAGTAGTACTTCACTCATCTAAGGGGAAGCTGAGAACTTGAACATCGAGATCCGGCTTTATAACTTATATTTGGAAACTATGGGCGTATTTAATTATAGGTAGTGTGAGGTGCGCCCGTGGGCTAAAGTTGGTTGCTGAGCATGCATACATACATATTTATCAATCACTGGCTTCTTTCTATAAATATAGTCCATGAACAAATACCAGGATCATCCAGGAAAACCCAGTTTAGTAACGAGAATAGCAAAACCTGTGATGAAATTAGAAATTCCCTAAAACAGCAAGCGTATCTCAGATCTCAGTCATCGTCGGGGGAAAAGATCAAGAAATTTGCAATGACGTGCATCTGTCTGTACTGTATCTTGGGGCCATGGCGGGTTTGGTGCAGTGCAGTACAGTGCAGTACAGTGCAGTACAGCGCAGTACAGCGCAGTGCAGAGCGGTGAAGTCCAGTGAAGTCAAACACTGAGCGCGCCAAGTTCTATGCTGAATGTCGTAACTGTAACAAAAACCACAACCTCACCACCACCGTCGTCATCATCATCATCATCATCATCATCATCATCAACAGAGACATACAACCCTCTTCACCTTTTTTATTCAACTTCCAACCCGTCCTCAGCCTAGTGTTTTCTTGCTTGTTTGCTTGTTGACCTGATCTACTTTCATGCAACGCATCTCACACTGGGGCATGCCAGCCAGCCGGCGGGCAATTGCCGCAGAGGCTCATTTTCTCTCATGATCGTCGTCTCTATATGTGTGTCATTTTTATTATTGATAATTACCGTCAATTAGTCAAAATACCTACATGCCCAATTTAACCCCCTGGTGAAACAGTAAATTAGTAAGTTTCATTGTTACGGAATTGTTCCTTTCTTTCCTGCCTGCCTGTTTAACTAATTGCCTAGTTGCCTGACGCCTCCCCCCACCC